>MCJB01051675.1:0-16398 GCA_002018475.1 Nicotiana obtusifolia
CGCCAGTTGGTCGCAATTTTGCTTAAAAAAAACTGATTCTGCAAATAGCGACCAAAGTTGGTCGCCAGTTGGTCGCTATTTTGCTTAAAAAAAAACTGATTCTGCAAATAGCGACCAAAGTTGGTCGCAATTTTCAAAAAAAAATAAATTAAAATCTGCAAAAGCGACCAACTTTGGTCGCTTTTAAGTATTTTTAATTTTATGTATTTCTCAAATAGCGACCAAAGTTGGTCGCAATTTTGAAAATACAGAGATTTAAAAATACTGAATAAGCGACCATAGTTGGTCGCCACTTTGGTATTTTAAATTTTCTGTATTTCTCAAATAGCGACCAACTTTGGTCGCTATTGTAGAAATACAGAAAATTTACAATACCAAATGGGCGACCAACTTTGGTCGCAATTGAGCAGATTTTAATTTTCTGTATTTTGAAATTGGCGACCAACTTTGGTCGCTAGATGGCGACCAAGATTGGTCGCTATTGAAGAGGGACCAACTAAATTGTGACCAGACCATTTTGGTCGCTTTTTGGTCGCTATTGGGCATATGGGGACCAACTTTGGTCGCTTTTTCCGGTCGCTTTTTACCTGATTTTTAGTAGTGACAGAAGCAAGCAATAAAAGAATAAACAATTTAACTAAGGCATGGAAGCATAGTGAATGAAACAACATGGCACAAATAAGATAAATTACAATCGCATGCGTTAACCCATAACGATGTATATATACTCGTCATCTTGCATATACATCGTCCCCACACATAATTCACATAGCAAATAGACCAAATATGTCCTAATCCCCTTTAGTCAAAGTTAACCATGACACTTACCTCTTTTCGCAACCAAATCAATAATCAACCACATATTTTTCTTTAGATTAACCCTCCAAATTATCGAATCTAGCCAAATATAGTCCGAACTATTCAAAACAAGCTTTAGAAACTATCCACGAGTGAAAAAGAGTCAATATTTAACTAAATTGAATAAGTCAACAAAAGTCAACCATGTGCCCTTTTGGTCAACAAGATTCAGACCAAATTCCAATTACCTATTCACTCCTGAGCTCGGTTATATGATTTATTTCGAAATCCGACATCAATTCGAGGACTAAATTTCAATTTTCTACCCAATATCATCAATTTCTACTTTGAAATCAAATGGGTGATTATGGAAAAATATCAAAACTAGTTGAAAAGCACTTACCAATGAAGTAGGGATGAAAATCTCTTAAAAAATCTCTCTAGTTCGAGATTTAGGTTTGAAAAATAGTGAAAAATAATGAAATCCCATTTTTTATCTTTTATTTAACTGGGCGTCAGGTATTCTTCGCATTCGCGAGGTACCTGACGCGTTCGTCAAGCACACAGGCATATTGGCCTTTGTGTTCGCGAAGGCACTTCCCAGGCAAGCCTCCGTGTTCGCGTCCCATGTGTCCTTTTCGCGATGAAGGACCGCCTCTCCTCCCCAAACACTCCCCACGCCTAGGCGTTCGCGTGAGGCCTTTCACATTCGCGAAGGGCAGTCCCCCCAAGTCCTCGTGTTCACAATCCACCTCTCGCGTTCACGTATCGTATCAAGCCCAGCCCCCAATTTTTTTCCCTTTCGTGATCACGAGAGTGTCTTCAAGATCGCGAAGCACTGAGACACCAGTAGAAAACCAGCAAACTCACAAGGCCAAAAATGGTCTGAAACCAATCCGAAACTCACCCGAGCCCCTATACTCCAACCCGAATGTCACGACCAAAATCCCACCTTAAGCATCGTGATGGCACCTAATCTCTAAAATTAGGTAAGCCGATCCCTTTCGACAGTTAAACCAATAAGACATGATATTATGAAGTAGAGTTTAATATAAATGCGAAAATAAATGTGATACAAGCCAACACGATGATAATCACAACAAATCCCCAACACTCGGTAGTACAGAGACAAGCTCTAACTGAATGCATGAAAATATCTCAAAAATACAATAATAATCGGATAGAGAATTGACAGTATAAATGCAGGGAAATGACTCCAAGGGACTATGACGAACTAAGCAGCTCTACCTTGAATCCTAGCGATCAAAGAAGCTCTCAAAGCCTGGGTTCGCTACCTCCAACACCTGGATCTCGAATAAGCTGAATTAACACTCTAGGAAGCCCCTTCCCGCGTAAAACAACCTTCAAACGGCTCGAATCCCTATCCAAGCAGTGAAAAGCCCCTCCAAAATTACCCAAAACTGATATCCAAAATCTTGTGAGAAAAGTAACTAAATTTCAAAATAAGTAAAAAAATACAACAGTTGTCCCAACCCGAATCAGATCCTAGATGATCCCAAAACTCACGTTTGATAATCCAAATATGATCTTTAGGATATTACACCCTAGATAGCCTTTTGAATCACCTAATTTGGTCTTAAAATGAGGGAGATATGATCTTTTGAAGTTTTAAAGGAAGTCTAAAAATTTCATGGACATAAATGGTACTTTCGTAATTATTTACACCAGAAAAAAACAGCAATACGAAAATCTTCGTTTTAGCACTCAAAACTCATTCGGAACCTCCCGAACACAGACCATATATGCATTTCAATCTTAAAACACGGTATGAACCTGCTCGCGCACTCAATACACCGAAAAGAGGTCATTTTGACCCAATATTAATCATTGTCAAACTCCAAATCTTTAACTTAACTAGTTACTCAACCAATGATCCAAAATACACCCAAGCCCCTCGGGACTCCATCCAATCATACCAACAAGTACAAATAAATTATTCAAACTTATTCAAAACCTCAGAACACCCATGGGAACATCACAATAAAGAATCGAGGCTCAACCGAATAGAATTTCTCTTAAATTGTTAAATCGTCATTCTTTTAAAAGAGTGTCTCAATCATACTTAAACACTTCGAATTACTTCCAAACTTTGATCACAAGTTCAGTTCAACTATATAGACCTATCCAAAGTCTCGGAACACCAATTGGAGTCCAATAATCTCAAAGTCAACTCTTGGTCAAACTTATGAACTCTTAAGTTCTTCAAATTGCCAACTTTCGACAAATAGAGCTGAATTCTTCTAGGAACCTTCGAAACAAAATCCGAATATAAGTATAAGTATAAAATCATCATACATACCTATAGGAATAATCAAAACCCGATTTCGAGTCCATTTACCCAAAAGTCAAACATTGGTAAACTTTTCCAACTTAAAGCTTCCAAATCAAGAGTCATTCTTCCAAGTCAATCCTGAACCACTGGAAAAGCAAAACCGACTATACACTCAAGTCATAATACATCATATGAAGCTACTCAAAGTCTCAAACCACCGAATGGAACGCTAAAGCTTAAAATGACCGGTCAGGTCGTTATATTCTCCCCTACTTAAATATACGTTCATCCTCGAACGTGCCAAGAATCATTCCAAAGCCATCAAATCACTGTATAAACTTTACATACACATACCCATAAGTGATCCCACATCACCTCAACATATATAAGCCCGTCAGCATAACCAAACAGAAGATTCTTTCATCAACCTTAATATATCAACCTTAGACCCAAATTCCAACATTCGAAATTTCTGATACGATATGATTCTCGCATATACATATTATATCAATCTCAACAAGTTGAAACAAATCATAAATATATAACCAAACGACGTAATCGTCGCTCATATGTCCCTAGCAATATCTCTGACCACACTAGCTGTCCATTACCCAACCCGGTACCAGTAACATACCTCATATCAAATGAAACCTTGTTCCAAACCTTCACAACACGGCTAATGATGTAAGAAACATGTATAAACTCATAACCACTCACTCAGTAGAAGTTATTCGACCGACGAGCCGCACCAAATACCACCTAGTCACATACGATGCAATACATACCCAACAAGCAATAACTTGAATATAGCTGAATTTGGAAAGCGAACCAAATAAGAGAACCACCCAACATGTCAACAAATACCACCACAAAGCACAATGCTATAAATCCATCTAACAAGGAAGAAGTAAGGCACACGAGTAAACACGAATAATCATGTCCTATCATAACTCTGTTGCGGCATGTAGCCCAATCTAAACATACCGATCCACATGGAATACCTATCTAGCCATAACACTCACAATAAATAACCACATGCATATCAACAGTAAATGCGCAAAGTACATGATTATAACTATGGAGAAATAGATAGCACAATATATCACAGACAGGAAAATACGGTAAGGCGCAATAAGCAATTTAACACCCCAGGAGCCATCTCGCTCGGGTCTCGTTGTAAGGCGCAAATAGAACCACATCATGTGTGTGAATAGTCAAGTAGTCTCGCTGCCCATCGTAGCATGAGAGCGTAGCACATGGAACATATCATGACATGAATAAGGTCAACTCTAGCCGCTAAAACACCTAATAGTAGTTGTACTTAGTAAACAAACCTGATCCGATGCAGAATACACATTCTCACTAAACCTACCAGTGGCCACCAAATCAATTTTGATTCTCTTAAAATGGGTAGACAACCTCCGAAAAGTCCACAATAACATATTCATAGCACGTACAATCAACCATCAATCTCTTAACATACCTTCCACTTGACCCCGTCTAGGAGAGAAACCACAACACGCAACATACTCCTCATGCTGGTAGCAGACATCCGTCCCAAGTCATGGTCGACACTATCAAGAACTCTTAGAAACCCGTCCGCACATAATCAAACCATCAGAACTGAATCCCCCTAACTCAACCAAGTCATGTAGGCCGCCAAAACCAAGAGTATTGTCACAAAACACCAGTAAAGCATCACTAGACTAAATGAATCAATCACTTTTGTTACTATACTGACCCAAACCACCACCAAGCGGACCTATTTCTTTGAATTCTTCTCGACTGGCTTCGAGTTAACACTTCTCCTTGCCAGTACACCACAATCCTAAACCAAAGCTCACTACAAGAGATCGTAACATAAACCACGCCGTCCGAAAGCCCATAAACCACTATGTTCCCTCTGAAGCACCCAATGATGCCGCAACCGAGATACTCACTTTAAAGAGACCTTTTTGACTCTGAAGTTATTTCTTTAACCTCTTTGATACCGAAATTTAAAATCACTAACGATACAGAATACCGCAAGTCTCTGCACCATCCAATGCAAATCTCAGATCTTAGCCATGTACAAATCTGGGAAATTCACAAATACCACATACGAACCTTAAACTCATTAAAACCTTCTCGGGATTCATCCACCCTACTCAAATCCCTCAATGGACAGCCGAACGACTGGTACTCCATTAGAACACAAATACCTCAAGAAGTAATCCCCATCTTTAAGCAACCAAGTGAATCCCTACTCCATGCACACTATATCTACCACGAATGAAAACTCGAATCATTCCAAGATTTTCATTTACCCATAAAATGTAATACATCATGCACCCAGAAATTTTCTTACTCGAGTCATCCTTGAAACCAACCTCTTCAAGTCATAACCGTTCCACAATTATGCCTCAGACCAAAACTAGTCTAACATATGACCATGCAATCTGATTGTCGATAGTAGACTCCCCCACATGGCTCGAATCCATAGAACATAACACCCGACAATCCACAATACCCTTATTTTATCACTGCCATAATCTCGCACTGTAATAACTAAATCCTTCATACTCTTATGTAGATCTAATCATAAAATACCCCAAATCACCTGCTAAGCGCATATCATCCTCGTGAAATTCGTGCAACCTTCCTTAAGCGATCCGAACTCAAATTGCAGCCCATACGCATCCTACTGGTAGAAAGAAAACTATTCACAGAAACCTCATAGGGATCAGACAACCTCAGAACATACCGTTGGAGGTAACCCACCTACTTTGCCTCAAACTAGCATCTCTCTACTCCCTATCATGGTCACAACCACAATGCAATCACTTAATCTTGCAGAGTCTAAACTCGTCAACAAGACATAAGAGTCTACATCAGTCCACAAGTGAACAACATGAAGATTCCCTCAACATGCTCAAGACCATACAACACATCAAGACATAAATTAAGCATCTATAATCCTTTTGCATCCCAAGCAAAAAATTTCTCATTACATCCAGACCGTCTAAACACACTCCACAGTCACATCATACTCATCATATAGCTATCCAATCACTCACTGAGCCATCAATCCCACTCTCAGGGCACTACTGGACATATGAGTCCGAAAGCACATACTCATCTAACTAAAACCACCGAGTCCAAACTACAATCTAAACTTGGTCTCAAGTCCTCTGGATTGACCTATATCCACAACACGGAGAAGACATCTCGCACCTCATCCATAACATCACAGGTCGTCGATGTACAGTTAATGCTGAATGCTCAACATAACGTACAAGTGGATGGTAGAAATTCAAAGAGACACGCTTCAATCTGAATCAATATCACACAATAAAGAAGGAAAATGGAAAGTTTCTTACATGCCTTGTAAGCTCTCGAAGATAGGTATGAACGTCATTATACTGATCTGCAAAACTCTACTCGACACTTGCTCATGACTCGTAGAACCTATGAACCTAGAGTTTTGATACCAACTTGTCACGATCCAAATCCCCACATTAAGGATCGTGATGGCGCCTAGTCTCTAAAACTAGGTAAGCGGAACACTTACGACAGTAAAACCAATAAGACATGATATTATAAAGCAGAGTTTAATATAAATGTGAAAATAAAGGAGATACAAGCCAACACGGTGATAATCACAACAAATCCCCAAAACCATGTAGTATAAAGTCACGAGCTCTAAATGAATGCCTGAAAATATCTCAAAATACAATACTGTTATGATAGAGAATTAACATTATAAAAGTAGGAAAATGACTCCAAGGGACTGGGACGAACTAAATAGCTCTACCTTGAATCCTTGCGATCAAAGAAGCTCTCACAGCCTGGGTCCGCTGCCTCCAACACCTGGATCTCAAATAAGCTAAATCAACACTCTAAGAAGCCCTTCCCATGTGAAACAACATTCGAATGGCTCGAATTCCAATCCAAGTAGTGAAAATCCCCTCCAAAATCGCCCAAAACCGAGCTCCAAAACCTTGTGAGAAAAAGTAACAAAATTTGGAAAGTAAAAATGCAGTAGTTGTCCCAGCCCGGATCAAATCATAGATGTTCCCTAAACTCACGTTTGATAAGTCCAACATGATCCTTACGAGATTGCACCTATGATAGCATTTTGAATCACCCAATTTGGCCTTAAAATGAGGGAGGTATGATGTTATGAAATTTTAAAGGAAGTCTGAAAATCTCAACATAAATGGTATTTTTGTAATTATTCACACCTATAGCAATAAAATTTTTGTTTTAGCACCCAAAACTTATTCAGAACCTCCCGGACACAAATCATATATGCATTTCAATCATAAGACATGCTACAAACTTGATCGCGCACTCAATACACCGAAAAGAGGTCATGTTGATCCTATATTGACCATGGTCAAACTCTAAATCGTTAACTTAACTAGTTTCTCAACCAATGATCCAAAATATAACCCATCCCTTCGAGACCCCATCCAATCATACCAACAAGTACAAATACATTATTCAAACTTATCCAAAGCCACAAAAGACCCACGGGAACATCACAACAAAAATTCGAGGCTCAAACCGAATAGAATTTCTCTTAAATTGTTAAATCTTCATTCTTTCAAAAGAGTGTTCGAGTCATACATAAATACTTCGGATTACTTCTCAAACTTTGCACACAAGCTCAGTTCAACTATATAGACCTATCCAAAGTCTCGAAATAAAAATTGGAGTCGAACAACATCAAAGCCAATCCTTGGTCAAACTTATGAACTCGTAAGTTCTTCAAATTGCCAACTTTTGACAAATAGTGTCGAATTTTTCTAGGAACCTCCGAAACCAAATCCGAATATATGTACAAGTCCAAAATCATCATACAAAACTATCGGAACTATTAAAATCCGATTCCGAGTCCGTATACGCAAAAGTCAAACATTGATCAACTCTTCCAACTTGAAGCTTCCAAATCAAGAATCATTCTTCCAAATCAATCCTGAACCACTCGAAAACCAAAACCGACGATAAACTCAAGTCATAATATATGATATGAAGCTACTCAAAGTCTCAAACCACTGAATGGAACGCTAAAGCTCAAAACGACCAGTCAAGTCATTACACTGCACATGCACACAAGTATAATAACATCATATAATCTCGCTCGCTACCTCAAATCATCAAAATAACATCATATAACAAGAATCGATCATCAAAACTTAAGATGTTTAACCTGAAAACACATTTTTCATAATCTTTCACATAATGCGTCGAAGCAGGCTCGGGTCACCCTGGACCCCAACCAAATGTGCATATAAATCCAAAAAATCATACAAACCTACCGGAATCATCAAAATACCGACCCTAGGTCGTTTAACACAAACGTTAACCATAGTCAACTCAAACCCTCACTTATTCTTTAAAATTTTACGTAAAAGCTTTCCGGAAAATAATACGGACCATGCACGCAAATCAATAAATATCAAAGAAAGCTACGAAAGGTCTCGAAACACATAAATTAAGGCTAGTACTCAAAAACGAGCTATAGGGTCGTCACATTTTACCAGTGTTTTTATGTTTAGCTAAATTTATGTTAAATCTTTTTATGCACCTATTCATTAAAAATAATTATTTATCTATTCAAAGTTTGAATACTCTTCGTGAAATTCCTGACTAAGCCATTTATCAAAAGTAATTGAATTTATTAAAAGGCAACAGCGAAACAGCTTCTTGAAGTTAAATGGTGAAATACAATAGAAATCTTCTATGCAGCTATATATATTTGTCAAAGACCCCGTTTGACATTTAACATACTACTACGAGAATTTTCATATTTGCAAATTCTGGGTAGTCCATCATTATTTGCATATTAATGGAATATTGATAAACCTGTTTTAAGTATTTTACGTGAAATGATAGTTTTTACTCACTACTGTTTAACTATATTTTAAGGTAAAATATATGTCTAAACATAATTTTGACTTCGAATACATTTTTTCAGTTTAATCAAATGTTGTGCAAACGCCAACCAAATCTCTTAGTGGGTATTATAGTTTCATTCTGGTCACTTCCTTTTTGAAGATGGCTAATAGCCACCATAACTATATGAGGATGGTGTTGATCTTTCTAATTACTAAACAAAATTCTAAAAAAGAAGAGTCCTCTTCCTTTTAACTATTGCTGATATTGCACAATGTACAAGAATGTGTTCTCCCATTCTTCATCTCATCTTGGAGGCTAAAGATTAAGGTTTATGTCCTCATTCATGTATTCTTTTTACGGTATAATAAAATATTACAGGTAGGGATCGTACCAAACGTCCCATAGCTTTGGTGTTAGCTTGAATAACAAAATAAAAATAAGATATTATAGTGATTTTCCCCATTGTATTGATAGATTAGTATTCCTTTATGCTGCAACTAATGGGTACAGGCATAGTTTATATGTTATATACTCTCAAAGCTTTTCTTTAATGCACCAAACAATGTAGTAAATAGTCAACGAATGGACCATTCATGCATCAAAATCGAGCTAACTTTCTTTGCGACTGTGTATGTGTGTAATAAATTAGTAACACAAAAGCTAACGTTCCCACTTTCAAGCTTGTAAAGTCAAAAAGATTCAAAATCACCAAGTCTTTCTCATATCTGTCATTTTCTAACAATTTCTTGGTCACCATTAGATAGGGTAGGTCACCTACATCACATCCCTTAGGATGCGAACTCTTCCACCTGCATGAACGCGAATACTTCGTGCGTCAAACTGCCGTTTTTATCTGTTCAATGGCCAACACTATCTTTTGGTGTTGCTGAAAGAGCATGAAGAGCCGGCAATGCACTTTCATTCAAATATTGTAATAAACACCAATTAACAAGATGACTGCATAATTTCTTGAAACATTCATCACTAATGATTTAAATGTGACTAAGTTATTACTACTTCAGAAATCTAGGTTTTCTAGATTCTTAATGAACTTTGTTTTGATTTTTCTTAAAATGCAGGAGGTAGTCGAAAGCCTACACTTAATTATTGTTATCTCTCCTATAGGTCTACATAGCTTATCTCTTTTTTAAGCAGGATGTCTACCTCACCTTTTTATATCATTCACTTACTTCATTTCCAGTCAGATGTTTTTCATTGTATTTTTAATGACTTTCCTCTCTTGTTTTCTCAACTCAAACCTAAGAGCTATAAGAATAATTAAACCTAGTCCTGTTTGCACAACCAAAATAAAAAGAACAATCACTAAATACTCAAAAGTAAAGTATAATAATTTCTGCATTATCAAGTTACTAAAAGTATTTAAAGCTACCCATTGTCAATGGTATTAAGAACCTGCAAAATAAGACAAGTAGCATTTTAAAAACAAGTTGAATTGTAAAACCGATTGACTGTGAATGAATATAAGATTAACCAATAGATCAGTCAGTTGTTATATGTGCCTTCGAGTTGACGATAAAACTGCAAAATACACCACTTATATGAGAGTCTGTTTCATATTAAGGTTCAAGAACAAGCCTAAACTTGAAGCCAACAGTACACAAACAAAACTCATTAGTCTGGCAAAACAGTAATAGAATGTAAACTTGAGGAATAAAAGCTTATGGTCATATAGGTAATACAACAAATCTTGGTGTAACAGGTAAAATTGCTACCCGTGTGACGAGGAAGTCACTGGTTCAAGCCGTGAAAACAATCTCTCGTAGAAATACAAAATAAGCCTACGTATAATAGACCCTGCACATAGGGGAGCTTAATGGACCGAACTGCTCTTTAGTGCCGTAAGACCTAAATAACTACTCGGGCGTGCTTCAGTTGACCAAAGTAAATCTTAAGACGTGGCAATGTAAAACAAGTTAGATATAAAGGTTAAGTTATTCATAAAGATAGTATCTCAATAACATAAACCCTTATCTAGAGTGTGTGTGTGTGGAGAGAGAGTGCGTGTGTGTGCGCCTTTGTGCAGAAAATTGAAAGAAGAAAGGGTTTGAGCAAAGTAGAAAGCCAGAAAACAGATCTGAAAATTTTGCAGAAAAAGACCAAAAAAAGCCATGATACTACAATCATAACACAATGATGAAAAAAAGTATATGTCTTATTTACTGACAAAAGAAACCAAGGTTATGGAACACAGAGTATGTAAAAAGGTTGTAATGATGAAAAATGAGAATCAGAACTCAAGACTAAAGTCAAGATCCTTATCATTACACCAATCCGCAGGTATATAACGGACATACCAAACTAGGTTAATAAACAAGTACAAATTTGTCCCAAATGTTGAATATAGCACTTATAACTGACAAACAAATAAAATAAAAAGAAAACTAAAAAGAAATTAAACATGGGCCTCACCTTATTTGTATACCAAAAAAGATCTTAATCGCGATACTAATCTATGGCAGCAATCTTTGAGGGGAATGAAGCCTGGTCCGACGACGCAAAAAAATATGATCAAGATTCATAGATCTAACAACAAGCATTTATAGATCTACATAAAATCTAAAAGAATTTATAGAACATATATAATAATAGATCTGTGCAAAGAATTTGATCAAGATTAAAGATTCCTCGAGCCAGACAACATTCCCCACAATAGAAAAGCTCCCTTTCTTGATTATTAGGAGTTTTTTTTTTTTAATTATTGGTGTAGTTTTCTCTCTGTCCCTCTCTTATCCTTTTAACCCCCAAGACTTTCGCCTTTCTTCTAGGGGGAGGAGAAGGAAATTAAGAGAGGGAGAGAGAGAGTGATGATGAAGAGAATGATTTGTTGTTTGGGGGATTATAACGAGGTTAAAAAGGAGTGGAAGACTTGAAGGCCAAACGTGAACAGGACAAAAGCTATGGGCAGACTCTGACCCTACCAGCTGGACTTCCAGAAATGACCACGAACCCCTTCCCCCCACCCACCCCCTCTATTTCTCACCTCCTTTCTCAATAAGAAAATTACTATAGATATTATTTTTGATTTCTCACACGATATTCGATATTCGTATATTTATTCGGATTTGGGCGGCATAATGCCCATTAAAAGGGAAACTATTTCATAATAGGAATTTTTTTCATACTTATTTATTCGTAAAACAGTACAGTTGAATTTGTTATGTGGTTTATAGATAAGCGAATTGATTTGATCCAAAAATGACAAATAAACAAGATTAAAATAAGACTTAGCGATTAAAATTGAAAAGATGGCAAACCTAACTCTAAAAATAGCGTCTCCGAGGATAGAAATAAGAATAATTAGAAAGCAAATAAAGTTGTTTTAATTGAGAGCAAAAGTGTAATACAGCATAAGTTATGCCAAGAATTTCGTGCCTTACAATCTATTTATAGCTATACCAAGGGAAATAAGATCCCAGGATCAAGCTCTTCTTAAATGATAATAAAGGGCCGTTGATGAATATGTAACAGCAGACCATGAATGCAAATATTTCTGTAACGGCTGTCCATTTAATGTTAGAGAATATTCTTCACTAAATGCTATCCGATGACAAACATTCGAACTGCTCCTGTTAACCAGGCTGCTTTCGGGGTTTATCCAATACCAATTGCAGCGGTTATTTTCGGTACTAGTTGTCACATGATTCGCCTTTTACTTATCTTCTGTTCCACGTGGCGTACTATTATTTGATCATTTATTACGAACCAATTTTATCCTATATAATATTAGGGCTCGAATTTAAAATCACTGATTAAGAATGAAACGACCTTATTCTTCCTACTACAACCCTTATAAGTCAATAACAAAACTATCAGTAATTCAGCAAACTATTTAATGTAATATTAACTATACGAGTTATTAATTAAATCGTCTTTTATAACTATTCAGACTCTAGTCATAGAAAAACTCTCGTCGTGTGAATTTATATGAGCTAGTTTGACTCGGCATGAAGTTTAAGAAGAAAAAAAAAGAAAATTATTGAAACTTGTAATCTTAAGAATTGAGGGTAAAAATTTTATATAGTCATAATTGTGTGACTATAAAAACTATGTGTCATTCTTTTCTTAATGAATAATAACAAAAGTTTATTATGAACTAAATTTGTTTGGTAATAACCATTTAAAATGGAATGGAGGTAGTAACTTACAGTACTATTGTAAAAACATTTTTAAGCTATCAATGTGTACTATAACAAAGAATTTGACTTATTTTTTTGATTATTAATCTCACTTATTACCGATTATTACCTAAATTTATCTTCTAAGTGGTCTATAATTTTTTTTAAATATAATCACGGTATAAAAGCTAAACTAACAGGAAAAACCCTTTTTAAAAAATTCAAACTTGTTGACAACCAGTAGATGGGATTGAAACGTAAAGCTAATGACCTCGTACACATAATCAGTGCTCATGACCAGAGTAAATGAACAAAATTAATGCAGTCAGTAAAAGACATTCTAAATTAATTGCAGTAAAATGAACAAGAAAGCGCGCGATTAGATTTTGTATTATGACAGAGCTGATTGTGTCACCCAGTGATAAAAAAAACATACAATAAATAAGACACTGACAATCACTAAAAACGGTGTTTTACTATGGTCGTGATAGTAGCTTGTGAATCAAAGAATGCAGGTGCAGCTACAAGTAGCCAACCAATTTTTGATTTTATTTTACTTGGTCAACTAAGACTAAAAGACTCCATTTTAGAGGATGATGATAGTCTAACAAAGTATTGCAGAATGGTGATGAGTGCGTCATAATTACCCTCTTATGTCCTTTTTATCCGTTATTTAACGCCTCTTTTATTATTTTATTTTTTTTAGTAACGAATATTGTATTTTGGACCAAGTTTTTGTTGCTAAAGTGGTAGGTCTCCAGCTTACCAAGAATATAACTGTAACGATCCAGTCGGTCGTCTTGAGAGTGCTAGCTCCGATCCCCTATTTATTGCGCTATTTATTTCCTTTTGTGGTTACTTGACTTGTCGGGGTGCTTGGTGTCGGATTCGAAAGAGTTTTGGAGTGGAATGGGACACATAATCCCTAAATTGAAAGTTAAAGTCATAGGAGTTGACCGTGGTTGGACATGTGTGAAGACGGCTCCGAAACGGAGTTCCGCCGGTTCCAATAGATCCTTATGGTGATTTTGGTCTTAAGAGAGTGTTCGGATGCTGATTTGGAGGTCTGTAGGTCATTTCGACGTTAATTGACGAAAGCTGGAAAGTTAGAAGATTTTGAAAGGCTTGACCGGGAGTGAACTTTTTGATATCGAGGTCGGATTTCGATTTCGAAAGTTGGAATAGGTCCGTAATGTCAATTATAAACTTGTGTGCAAAATTTGAGGTCAATCGGACGTGAATTGATAGGTTTCGGCATCGGATGTAGAAGTTAGAAGTTCTAAATTTTATTAGGCTTGAATCGATGCGCAATTCGTGTTTTTAGCATTGTTTGTTGTGATTAAAGGCACGATTAAGTTTGTATAATGTTTTAGGACTTGTTGGTATGTTCGGATGGGGTTCCCGAGGGTCCTAGGTGTGATTCGGATTGAATCATGATAAAAAATTAGACTTGGTGCATTGCTGAAGCACTGCTGCTTCTGGCGCAATTGTACCTGCGCATTTTGGGTCGCAGGTGTGGCTCCGCTATGGCGGCCCTCGAGCCGCAGAAGCGAGTCTCGTCATGACCAGCTGGGACCGCAGGTGCGGTCCATGTGCCGCAGAAGCGAACATGCCGATGCGGGTAATGAATTGCAGAAGCGGATATAGCCAGGGAGGCCTTGGATCGCGGAAGCAGACAGTGTCCGCAGAAGCGCTTGAGCAGAAGCGCTAAGGAGTCTGCAAGTGCGAGTCTTCTAGGCTTGAGTTGGAACTGCACCTGCGATGGAAATTCCACAGGTGCAGCAGTAAGGCTCGCAGATGCGAATTTTCACTAGGAAGAAAAGGTGATTTTCGAGGGTTTGATTTCATAATTCAGTTTGGGACCTAGAGAGGTCGGATTGAGGTGAAACTTTGAGGGATTTTTAGAGGAAGCATTTGGATAAGGATTTTTGACTCATTTTTGATTAATTCCCACGAATCTATTGTGGTTTTCATTATTTAATTAGCGTTTTAGTTGGAAGTTGGGGAAAATTGGGAAATTCCTACGCTAAAAATTAGGGATTTGAAAGGCGATTTCAGGTCGAATTTGAGTAATTCTTGTATGGTTGGACTCGATATCGAATGGGTGTTCGGATTTTATAATTTGGGTCGGGTTCCGAGACGTGAGCCCAGGTCGACTTTTTGGAGCGATTTTTCAATTCTTTGCTAATGTCATAATTTCATTATTTAAATTAGCTTCCTATATTTATAATTATAACATGAAATTATTTTGGATAGATTCGAGCCGATCGGAGTTGGAAATCGAGGGAAAGACCTTCTTATTTATTGATTGAGCGAGGTTTGAGGTAAGTGACTTGTCTAACCTTGTGTGAAGGAAAATCCCTTTAGGATATGATATTGTTGTGATAATTTGTGATATGCGAGGGCCGTGCACGCGAGTTGACGAGTGCGTACACGGGTGAAATGTTAAAATTCCGATTTTAACATTGCGGCACCGCAAGAGCGACCCTCGAGCCGCATAAGCAAGTTTTGTAATGACCAGCTGGGACCGTAGGTGCGGTCCATGTGCCACAGAAGCGGACACGCCGATGTAGAAAATGCATCATAGAAGCGGATATGGCCAGGGAAGCCTTGGATCGCAGAAGCGGGGACAGTGTACGCAAAAACGCTAAGGGGTCCGTAAGTGTGAGTCTTTTGGGCTTGAGTTGGAACCGCACCTGCGATGGAAATTCGGTAGGTGCGTCAGTAGGGCCCGTAGATGCGTATTCATTGGGCAGAAAAGGAGATTTTCAAAGGTTTGATTTCATAATTTATTTTGGGACCTAGAGAGCTTGGATTGAGGCGAAATTTTGAGGGATTTTCAGAGGAAGCATTTCGGTAAGGATTCTTGACTTGCTTTTGATTAATTTCCACAAATGTATTGTTGTTTTCATCATTTAATTAACATTTTTAGTTGGAAATTAGGGAAAATTTGAGAAAACTTCCTAAGCTAAAAATTGGGGATTTGAAAGGCGATCTGAGGTCGGATTTGAATAATTCTTGTATGGTTGGACTTGATATCGAATGTATATTCGGATTTTATGATTTTGGTTTGGTTCCGAGACGTGGGCCCCGGTCGACTTTTTGGAGCGATTTTTCAATTCTTTGCTAAAGTCGTAATTTCATTATTTAAATTAGCTTCCTATAGTTATAATTATAGTATGAAATTATTTTGGCTAGATTCGAGCCGATCGGAGTTGGAAAATCGAGGGAAAGGCCTTCTTATTGATTGATCGAGCGAGGTTTGAAGTAAGTGACTTGTCTAACTTT
>MCJB01051675.1:16418-48744 GCA_002018475.1 Nicotiana obtusifolia
GGGGGGGGGGGGGGGGGATCCCCTTAGGATTTGATATTGTTGTGATAATTTGTGATATGTGAGGGCCGTGCACGTGAGATGACGAGCGCGTACAGGGGCTAAATGTTAAAAATTCTGATTTTATCTAAGTAGTTTCCTTTTTATGCCTTAACTGAGTTACTTTAGTATGTATAGTCATCCTGTTTAGCCTAATTTCACATGTCTACTTGTCTTATCTCTTACTTGCCACTTGTACTACATGTTTAGTTGAATTTCCTGCTTTCTTGATTCAGTATTCCTTATTTAGCTGTGGGATTCTTTACTTGAAATTGCTATCCTTTATATATCACTATTTCAGTGGTTATGTTTTGGTTTCCGTGATTATTGTTGAGATGACTATTTGGTTGTTACACGAGATTTTTGCCGTGCAGTTGTTATTGTTTGCACAAGGTTTCTGTCGTGCCGTTGTGATTATTGATACGCATGCGGTGGTATAAGGTCTGGGTGTTTGAATGCATGCAGTGAGATAAGTCGGGCTTGATACGCGTAGCTAGTAGGGGAACTACTAGAAGTCATGTGGTGTGATAAGGTTGGCTAAAACGCGCAATGCTATTTCAGGAAAATGATTTTCAAAACAAACTATATAGACTCCCGCGGCAATATAAGGAAAAATTGTGAGATATTTACTTTTGGGATTATAAGGCGGTTTCTCGGGAGTGCCTCTGTTGATTTCCTTTATTTGTTGTATTGTTGTTGTTGTTGTTATTTTCTTAACTTGTAAGATTTTTGCTTTCCTTTCATGTTGTATGGTCTTTCTTTGGTTCCGTGGTATTACCTTCCGTAAATTCTCATTGTTTCACTTCTTTGTCATTTCATTATATTATTATATCTTCTGCCTTGTTTCTTATTATTTGATTAGGGCCCTGACCTGACCTCGTCACTACTCTACCGAGGTTAGGCTTGGCACTTACTGGGTACCGTAGGTATACTCATACTATATTTCTGCACATCTTTTTTGCAGATCCAGGTAGTGCCTACTAGACCAGGTATCAGTGAGCTAGTCCTCACGTGGAGACTTCAAGGTACATCTGCCAGCGTCCGCAGACCCTCGGAGTCCCCCGTTATCTTTATTATGTTGTTTCCTTATCCAGATTAAACTCTGATATATAGGGATATTTAGCATTTCTATTTAGAGCTTGTGACTTATATCTATCAGGTTTTGGGAGTTATTCATATTTGAGTTGCAGTTTTATTTATTACAGTTGTTGACGTTTTGAGTTTTAGCTTAATATTTCAGTTAACTCCGCATACTTGTTAGGCTTACCTAGTCTTAGAGACTAGGTGCAGTCACGACATCATACAGAGGAAAATTGGGGTTGTGACAAGTTGGTATCAGAGCTCTAGCTTCGTAGGTGTTATGAGTCACAAGCAAGTATAGTCGATTCTCGCCAATCGGTACAGAGACATCTGTACTTTTCTTCGGGAGGCTATGGAATTGCTAGAAAAAGCTTCACTTCCTTGATTTCTTATCATGCGAAATTTTTGACTTCGGATTTTATATTTTTGTCTTTCTATTCTATCACAGATGGTGAGGACACGTACAGCTGGATCAGATGACCAGACACTCGTGCCCCTTGCTAGAGCCGCGGGAGGTTGGGGCCGGAGTAGAAGCCGAGGACGTCCACGTGGTGCAGCCAGAGCACCCGCAAGAGCTGTTACAAGGAGCCACCAATAGCTTAAGTTGGAGGGCTGACACCTGAGACGCCTGTTACTACACCAGTCCTCCAGGAGACTCTTTTCCAATTTTTGAGCATGCTCAGCACTTTGGCTCAGGCAGGGTTGATACCACTCGCTCCTGCCACATCTCAGGCCGGGAGAGGCACTTTGGATTATGTTCCTAACAGGGTAGTCTCAATTCTAAAGGCTCAGCGTATGGTTGAGAAGGGGTGTGATTCATATCTGGCATATGTAAGGGATGTTTGTGTTGATACTCCTACCGTCGAGTCAGCTCCGTAGTGAGGGATTATCCATATGTATTCTTGGCAGATCTTCCGAGCATGCCGCCCGATAGAGACATTGACTTTGGTATTGATTTGTTACCAAGCACTCAGCCATTTCTGTTCCACCCTATCGTATGGCCCCAACAAAGTTAAAAGAGTTAAAGGAACAGTTGCAAGAGCTGCTTGATAAGGGATTCATTCGGCCTAGTGTGTCGCCTTGTGGTGCCCCTTGTCTTGTTTGTAAAGAAAAAGAATGGTTCAATGCGAATGTGTATTGATTATCGCCAGTTGAACAAGATTACAGTGAAGAACATGTGTCCATTGCCACGTATTAATGACCTATTTGATCAGCTTCAGGGTGCCAAAGTGTTCTCTAAGATCGAGCCGCGTTTAAGCTATCATCAGTTGAAGATTCGGGAGCCAGATATCCAAAGACTGCTTTCAGGACTCGGTATGGTCATTACGAGTTCCTTGTGATGTCTTTTAGGCTGACCAATGCCCCAATGACATTCAGGCACTTGATGAACAGTGTATTTCAGCCCTATCTTGACTCATTCATCATTGTGTTTATTGACGACATTCTGGTGTACTCCCGGAGCCGGGAGGAACATGAGCAGCACCTGAGGACTGTGTTTCAGACCATGAGAGAAAGAAGTTATATGCAAAATTTTGAAAGTGTGAATTTTGGCTTGATTCGGTAGCATTTTTTGTGGAGCATGTACTATCGAGTGAGGGGATCAAGGTAGATCCGAAGAATATTGAAGCAGTGCACAGTTGGCCCAGACCGTCCTCTGCTACAGAGATTCGGAGTTTTCTTGGGTTGGCAAGGTATTACATCTTTGTATAGGGTTTCTTGTCTATTGCAGCACCTATAACCAGATTGACCCAGAAGGGTGCTCCGTTCAGATGGACCGAGGAGTGTGAGGAGAGCTTTCAAAAGCTCAAGACTTCTTTGACTATAGCCCCAGTGTTTGGTTCTGCCTACTGATTCGGGGTCCTATACGGTGTATTATGATATCACCATTCTAGGCGTGGTGTTGATGCAGGATGGTAGGGTATGCCTATGCGTTTAGACAGCTGAAGGTGCATGAGAAGAACATCATGTCCATGGCCTCGAGTTGGAAGCTATTGTTCATGCCTTGAAGATCTGGCGGCACTATTTGTATGGTGTCCCTTGTGAGGTCCACACCGATCACCGAAGTCTGCAGCATTTGTTCAAACAAAAGGATTTTAACTTGTGGCAGCGGAGATGGTTGGAGTTGCTTAAGGATTATGATATCACCATTCTATATCATCCCGGTAAGGCCAATGTGGTGCCCGATGCCTTGAGTCACAAGGCGGAGATTTGGGTAGTTTAGCATATCTACCAGTTTCAAAGAGGCCTTTAGCCTTGGATGTCCAAACCTTGGCCAACTAATTTGTCAGATTGGATGTTTTCAAGCCGAGTCGAGTTTTGGCTTGTGTGGTTTCTCAATCTTCTCCTTATGATCGTATCAGAAAGCGTCAGTATGATGACCCCAATCTGCTTGTCCCTTAGGACACAGTTCAGCACGATGATGCCAATGAGGTCAGTATTTGAGATGACAGTGTATTACGGATAGAGGGCAGGCTATGTGTGCCCAATGTAGATGGTTTACGTAAGTTGATTCTCTAGGAGGCTCACAGTTCGCAGTACTCCATTCACCGAGGTGCCGCGAAGATGTATCAGGACTTGAGGCAGCACTATTGGTGGAGGCGAATGAAGAAGGACAAAGTGGAGTATGTAGCTCGGTGCCTAAATTGTCAGTAGGTAAAGTATGAGCATCAGCGGCCAGGTGGATTGCTTCAGAAGCTAGAGATTTCGGAGTGGAAATGGGAGTGAATCACTATGGATTTCTTTGTTGGGCTCCCACGGACTCAGAGGAAGTTCGATGCAGTTAGGGTGATTGTGGATAGATTGACCAGGTCAGCTCATTTCATTCCTGTGCTTACTACTTACTCTTTGGAGCAGCTGGCTCAGGTTTACATTCGCCAGATTGTCAAGCTTCATGGTGTGCCGGTATCTATCATCTCTGACCGAGGTACCCAATTTACGTCATGGTTTTGGAGAGCCATACAACATGAGTTGGGTACTCGGGTGGAGTTGAGTGCAACATTTCACCCTAAGACAGACGGAGATATTGAGATATTGGAGAATATGCTTCGTGCGTGTGTGATGGATATTAAGGGGTGCTTGGGATCAGTTCTTTCCACTTGCGGAGTTCGCCTACAACAACTGTTATCAGTCAAGCATTCATATGGCCCCGTATGAGGCTTTGTATGGTAGGCGATGCTGGTCCCCTGTGGGTTGGTTCGAGCAGGGTGAGGCTAGACTAATGAGTACAGACTTGGTTCATGATGCGTTGGAAAAGGTTAAATTGATTCAGGATCGATTTCTTACAGCCCAGTCCAGATAGAAGCGTTATGCAGATCGGAAGGTTCGCATCATTGCATTCATGGTTGGGGAGCGGGTCTTGCTCCGGGTTTCGCCCATGAAGGGCGTTATGAGGTTCGGAAAGAAGGGTAAGTTAAGCCCTTGGTATATCGGGCCTTTTGAGATTCTTGAGAGGGTTGGAGAGGTGGCTTAAAGACTTGCACTACCACATAGTCTCTCTGCAATTCACCCAGTGTTCCATGTTTAAATGATCCGCAAGTATCACAGCGATCCGTCTCTTGTGTTAGACTTTAGCTCAGTCCAGTTGGAAAAGTATCTATCTTATGTTGAGGAGCCTGTAGCCATTTTGGACAAGCAAGTTCGAAAGTTAAGGTCGAAGAACATAGCCTCAGTGAAGGTTTAGTGGATGGTTCATCCAGTCGAGGAGGCGACTTTGGAGACCGAGCATGATATGCATAGCCGTTATCCTTACCTTTTCACCACTTCAAGAATGTCTCTATACTAGATCGAGGACGAATGTTAGTTTTAAGAGGGAGGGGATATAACGATCCGGCCGGTCGTTTTGATATTGCTAGCCCCCACCCCTATTTATTGCTCTTTTTATCTCATTTTGTGGTTACTTGACTTGTCGATGTGCTTGGTGTCAGATTCGGGAGAGTTTCGGAGTGGAATGGGACACATAGTCCACAATTTGAAAGTTAAAGTCATAGGAGTTGACCGTGGTTGGACATGTGTGAAGACGGCTCCGAAACGGAGTTCCGCCGGTTCCAATAGATCCTTATGGTGATTTTGGTCTTAAGAGAGTGTTCGGATGCTGATTTGGAGGTCTGTAGGTCATTTCGACGTTAATTGACGAAAGCTGGAAAGTTAGAAGATTTTGAAAGGCTTGACCGGGAGTGAACTTTTTGATATCGAGGTCGGATTTCGATTTCGAAAGTTGGAATAGGTCGGTAATGTCAATTATAAACTTGTGTGCAAAATTTGAGGTCAATCGGACATGAATTGATAGGTTTCGGCATCGGATGTAGAAGTTAGAAGTTCTAAATTTTATTAGGCTTGAATCGATGCGCAATTCGTGTTTTTAGCATTGTTTGTTGTGATTAAAGGCAAGATTAAGTTTGTATAATGTTTTAGGACTTGTTGGTATGTTCGGATGGGGTTCCCGAGGGTCCTAGGTGTGATTCGGATTGAATCATGATAAAAAATTAGACTTGGTGCATTGCTGAAGCACTGCTGCTTCTGGCGCAATTGTACCTGCGCATTTTGGGTCGCAGGTGTGGCTCCGCTATGGCGGCCCTCGAGCCGCAGAAGCGAGTCTCGTCATGACCAGCTGGGACCGCAGGTGCGGTCCATGTGCCGCAGAAGCGAACATGCCGATGCGGGTAATGAATTGCAGAAGCGGATATAGCTAGGGAGGCCTTGGATCGCAGAAGCAGACAGTGTCCGCAGAAGTGCTTGAGCAGAAGCGCTAAGGGTTCCGCAAGTGCGAGTCTTCTAGGCTTGAGTTGGAACCGCACTTGCGATGGAAATTCCGCAGGTGCAGCAGTAAGGCTCGCAGATGCGAATTTTCACTTGGAAGAAAAGGCGATTTTCGAGGGTTTGATTTCATAATTCAGTTTGGGACCTAGAGAGCTCGGATTGAGGTGAAACTTTGGGGGATTTTCAGAGGAAGCATTTGGATAAGGATTCTTGACTCGTTTTTGATTAATTCCCACGAATCTATTGTTGTTTTCACCATTTAATTAGCATTTTAGTTGGAGTTTGGGGAAAATTGAGAAATTCCTAGGCTAAAAATTAGGGATTTGAAAGGTGATTTCAGGTCGAATTTGAGTAACTCTTGTATGGTTGGACTCGATATCGTATGGGTGTTCGAAATTTTATAATTTGGGTCGGGTTCCGAGACGTGGGCCCGGGTCGACTTTTTGGAGCGATTTTTTAATTTTTTGCTAATGTCATAATTTCATTATTTAAATTAGCTTCCTATATTTATAATTATAGCATGAAATTATTTTGGTTAGATTCGAGCCGATCGGAGTTGGTAATCGAGGGAGACCTTCTTCTTGATTGATTGAGCGAGGTTTGAGGCAAGTGACTTGTCTAACCTTGTGTGAAGGAAAATCCCCTTAGGATTTGGTTTGTTGTGATAATTTATGATATATGAGGGCTGCGTACGCGAGGTGACGAGTGCGTACACGGGTGAAATGTTAAAATTCCGATTTTATCTAAGTAGTTTCCTTTGTATGGCTTAACTGAGTTACTTTAGTATGTATAGTTATCATGTGTAGCCTAATTTTACATGTCTACTTGTCTTATCTCTTAATTGCAACTTGTATTACATGTTTAGTTGAATTTCCTGCTTTCTTGATTCCATATTCCTTATTTTAACTGTGGGATTCTTTACTTGAAATTTCTATCCTTGAAATATCACTATTTCAGTGGTTATGTTTTGGTTTCCGTGATTATTGTTGAGATGATTGTTTGATTGTTGCACAAGGTTTCTGTCGTGCGGTTGTTATTGTTTGCACGAGGTTTCTACCATGCCGTTGTGATTATTGATACGCATGTGGTGGTGTAAGGTGTGGGTGTTGAAACGCATGCGGTGAGATAAGGTGGGCTTGATACGCTTGCTAGTAGCGTAACTACTAGAAGTCATGCGGTGTGATAAGGTTGGCTAAAACGCAGGATGCTATTTCGAGAAAATGATTTTCAAAACAAATTATAAAGGCTCCCACGGTGATATAAGGAAAGATTATGAGATATTTACTTTTGGGACTACGAGGCGGTACCTCGGGAATGCCCCGGTTGATTTTCTCTATTTGTTGTATTGTTGTTATTGTTGTTATTGTTGTTATTTCCTTAACTTGTAAGATTTTTGCTTTCCTTTCATGTTGTATTATCTTTCTTTGGTTCCGTGTTATTACCTTCCGTAAATTCTCATTGTTTCACTTCTTTGTCATTTCATTATATTATTATATCTTTTACCTTGTTTCTTATTATTTGAGTGGGGCCCTGACTTGACCTCGTCACTACTCAATCGAGGTTAGGCTTGACATTTATTGGGTACCGTTGTGGTGTACTCATAATACGTTTCTGCACATCTTTTTGTGCAGAACTAGGTATTGCCTACCAGACCAGGTATCAGTGAGCTAGTCCATACGTGGAGACTTCAAGGTACATCTGCCAGCGTCCGCACACCTCAGAGTCTCCCTCTATCTTTATTATGTTATTTTCTTATCCTCATTAGACTCTGATGTATAGGGATATTTAGCATTACTCTTTAGAGCTTGTGACTTATATCTACCAGGTTTTGGTAGTTGTTCATATTTGAGTTGCAGTTTTATTTATTACAGTTATTGACGTTTTGAGTTTTAGCTTAATATTTCAGTTATTCCGCATACTTGTTTGGCTTACCTAATCTTAGAGACTAAGTGCCGTCACGACATCCTACAGAGGATAATCGGGGTCGTGACAATGACCATTGATAGGAGGGTGTGAAGATTGAGAACTAGTGTTGAGGGTTAGTAAACAGTCGAGTATATTTCATTTTCATACTACTCCTTCCGTTTTAATTTACGTGAATATATTTTTCTTTTAGTCCGTGCGAAAAGGAATGACCCCTTTTCATATTTGAAAATAATTTATCCTTATGCAATGATTTAAAGCGACATAAAATATATGTGTCTCATTTATCACAAGTTAAAAAATCTTCTCTTTTTTTTTAAAATTTTATGCTCCATCAAATAGGTTCACATAAATTAAAACTGAAGGAGTACTAGTTTTAAACTATTCTCGTATTTTCTTTTTCTTAGATATCTACCTGATTAAGTTGTTTCTGATTCGATTTTATTATTTTGTTGTTGTTACTGTTTTATTTTCTTTTTTATTATTATGATTATACTTGTCTTAGCCGAAAGTCTATAATAAATAATCTTTTTACCTGCGCAAGATATGATAAAGTTTATATACATATTATCCTTCAAAGACTCCCCTTATGATATTAGAGTTGTTTTTTAATTAAAATGACAGATGTATAATGAGAAAATTTGGTGTCCTAATAGTACAACACTTGTGAATACATTATGAAAGGATAGATACAGGGGAAGACTTGGTACATCTAGAATTTAATGAGGCCATACAAGTCAGAGGAGTAGTTGAGTTATGAGTTGCTCGAAAGTTGAGAAAACATAAATAAAACCAAACAATTTACATACTCCAAGACAAAATATATAGTGTATTAGTATGAGGGGCTATGACCCAATGGGTCCATAAGCTTTTGAATTTGAAAAAGAAAGGGAAAAAAGAGGACCCTCGTTTGCCGCGTACCTTTTTCTTGGGACAGAAATCGAGAGGACGACCGACAGATTGGGTCAGGGCTCCATCTCTTTCTCTCTGTCTCTTTCTCTCCTTACTTTTTCTTGTCACCCTTCTCTAATTGTATGTATGCATTTATATGCATTTGTACGTATAAATTTTTTTCAGTCAGATTCCAGACTTTTGAGTTCAAGCCCTACGGCCGTATGCTTGATAGTATTTTATCATAAGATAATAAAATTACCGTATATCGATATTAAAAATAGTCATATTTAGGAATGAAGTTGGCTCTTCGCCGAAAAATTATATTGTATATATAGATAAAATATTAGTAAGTTTTAAAAGTATACATATGTTAAACATTTTTTGTCGGGGATTGTTTTTCATTTCTTTTAATTTTGAACACTCTTAAAAAAAATTTTAATTTTGCCACTGATCATTATACGAAAGTATATTTATTATTTTATGCGAAATGCTAAGTACGTATGTAACAATGCAAGATTAAGCTATTTAAAAATAAAAATAATTTCTTAAAGTGACTAATCCGTGTAGGTGTGTAATATTCTATTTATTATTAATCGCCCAATAAAATGATACATTATTATGAATCATCGTATAACACTTCGGATAAATTGGTTTTGTAATTTTTTACAAATTTTTTTTTAGTTTTATGACTCTACCTTTTTCCGTACACATGATAAATTTATTTTTACCCGTAAGAGATCTGTCTTTTACAAATAAGAATCTAAAAAGATCATCTTTTTAATTTTAAAATTATAAAGGAGTATGATGTACAAATAGCACTAACAATTTTGGCATTATAATTTTTGCAAACCAACCAATACCTTAGAAGGTGTTTTTGCTATTTTGCATTGTGTCTTTGCCTTTCTAAGTTATTAGTTTTTGGACACGTGCGTTGCACGTGTTTCTCATATAAATGTGTGAAACTTCAAAATAACATGTTAATATACAAATTAAAACCTGTTGTGTTGACAAACTAATACTTCAAATTTGCTAAAATAATTAATAGATGTTGTTTTCTTTCCTTTTTTTAAGAGAGAAAACAATTTATGTATCAATTCTAAATTATAATAAAATTTATCTTGTAATGAACTCTTTTCACTAAGACATACAGTATAAAAGTTCTTGAAGAAAATAAAAACTAAGCTAGCTAACCTAATTACTTTTTTTTTCCCCCCAAAATGATCAAAAAATTCAATGCAAAAGAATGACCCCTCATTTCTTTTGTTGGTCCACGATATAACTCATGCTTTTGTTTACATGATATTATTCCTGGTCTCAAGCAATAACAATCCTCTCGAAGATGTCTGTTCCTAAGCCAATAATCGTTCTTTCTTATCTATAAATCTTGAGACTTGATCTGTATTGCAAATATAAAGTCTATCTAAACTTGAGAAAACAAAATAAACTTAAAATTTGATCAAAAATATATCACCACTCCGAAAATAAATAACCTTTCTCTCAAGACTATACTTTAAGCAAAGAATTGCAGATACATTTTTATTGAAATCTAAAAGGTCAAGTTTACGAAAAGGATCATGAAAAGATAAAAGTAAAGTTAGGTTTGATACATCTATTGGATTTCAAGTTATACTACTGTGTACTGTGATATATTTTTCTTTAAATGCACAGCAAACTTAAAAATCTCAAGATAAATTTAGATTAACTTAGAGATAAATTTGTCATCTATCAATTATACCATTACTGAATCAATAGAATAGTATGTCAAGATGTAGGCGTCGGAGCAAAGAAGCCTTACAAAGACAAAGTATTTTTGTGTCTAATAATAGTTGGCGAGGAAAAAAATACAAAAATATAAATTAACTTGGTAAAACTCACAAAGAATCGTAAAACATGACAATTAAAATCTCCAAAGAGCACAAAGATGGAACTCACGAAGCTAGAATAAGATTTTAACGTGGCCCTTCTGAAATCAATTTTTGCTTCTGCCTCATTAGATATTAACTGATTAAAATTAGACTGGGGATGGTAGAAGCAAAAAGACTCGAGGCCAGAGCACTTCATAGCTTCATATGAATTGATCAATTTGAACCTTATAATTTGCTTTAAAACTGGCTTGTCCACGGGAGGCTAGAGCTCTTCTTTTCGGTACCCTCCTTTTCAGTTTTTACCTATGTCGTTTGACAATTCCAACATTCATTTATTGGATGAAACAATTTGAGTTTATGTAACTGATTTTGAGTGGAATTACTGTGGACACGAAAGCTTTCATTAACTATTTAAGTGGGATATATAATTAAAAAACGATATAAGCACTTTTAATTTAACCTTAATTAACTTAACAAATGAGAAAACTATGATTAACTTAACAAATGAAAACTACTTCATTAGGACTATTAATGTCTGTTTGGATTCCGAAGAGTACTTTGTACCATTCCAATATTAACATCCACATGCATCATGCATTAAACCCCAACAAACAATTAATACAAATCCCAAAAGAACCGAATACATTGTGTATTGTACATTCATTCGTATGGGAAGGAAGTAGGAGAAGCTCAACAACATTGTCATAGTTACGAGTGTTTTTACCTTTCTGTACAATATTAATGTACAGTTAATATGATTTTTGAAAGGATAAAAGGTCCAATAAATTTTTAGGGATATTTTAGTAATAAGAAGTTTTAGCAACTCACTGTTTAATTTTGGGCGGTGGACAATACATGTGCTTGCCCTAGTTAAAAGACCTGCCGAAAATTATACTTTGACCCCCAAAGTTCTAAAGTTGATACTCTAAACAAAGGAACTAAACATGCACTCAAATAATGTAAAGGGCTACGTATAAATTGTATTTAGCTACTGTTAATATTCTGTTGTGAACAATTAATTTATACTTAGCTGGAACAAATCGTATAAAAAGACATCAATTTCTCTTATATGTATGACAACATCCATTATTAGAATTATTGCTTTCGTTAATGTACAAAATATAATTTAATGGGAGGTATTTTTTAGTAATAGTTAGAGGGTAATTTGGGCATTTAATTTTTGAAAGACATTTTAATAAATTAATTTCACCTAAAAGTGTTATGTTTATAATATAGTATGATTATCGATTAATTTGTTATCAAGTCTCAGCCTAAACATGCTACTGTTAAGAAAAAAGAGAGAAAATATTCCACTGTATTGCTAGTCACTCCGTTTGCGTTGGTCATGATTTCATCTTCCCAATTCCTGGCCCATTTTTAAGCGTTTAATGTCTAACTAGGGTTCGGGTGGTTGAACAGATTAAATGAAATAATCCCACTACAAAATTTAGTAAAATTTGTCCTTTGTTTGATTGTTAATTTCATTTTCAATAAACATAATGCCAGTATAACGTGTACGTCATCAATACATGTATCAGTTCAGTTCCGAACAAGAATAGGAGATAAGAGATTGACAGTAAAATTTTAGGTGTTTAAATGACTTTTAGAGAGTAATTTATGTATTTTCCCAACACATTACATAGCATCTAACCTTTCGAATTCTAAAGCCCAGTTAACCTCCTGATATTTCATATAATTATTACTCTTTTTATGTTAATTTATGTGGTGCACTTTTGTTTTTAATTATCCTAAAGAGAATGTAACTTTCTGTATTTGAAAATAATTATTAACTCTAAAATTCTCATTTTAACCTTAATGATATGTGTTTATCGTAAAACGGTATAGTTGAATTTGTACGTGATTTCTAGAAAAGTAAATTAATTTGATCCTGAAATTATACAAGAATTGAAGAAATATGCAATACTTAGCCTTGAGATGAAGATGAAATAGCAGAAACAGTAGTACCGAGAGCAAGGCTTCCGGGCACAACAACAATGAAATCAAAAAGTAAGAAGATAAAATTGTATAAAGCTTTGAATATATTATAACGTAAGTTTGCCAGAAAATTCGTGTCCGTTACAATGATAATAAAGCTCACTATTTATAGCTGCACCTAGGGAACAAGGTCCTAGGATCATGCCCTTCTTTAATATCAATTATGAAGGACATTGAAGAATGAGTAACGGTGAGCATGCATGACAAATTCTTTGTAACAGGCAGTGTATTAAATGTTGTAGAATTGTCTCCATTAAATGCTACCGGCTGGCAGACATTTATTGCATCTTTATGAGCATCATTCTTTCCGGTAACAAATGGAGCAATTGTCTTCGGTTTTATCTATCCTCTGCCTTCGGTTTCGCGTGTTACTCTCTTATGCAATTATTTAACATAGCATATTTTACCCTATACAGATCGTCCCCCTGCTTTCTGATGACATAACTTTGTGTCACCGGAAAATTGGTAGAAGCATTCTTTTTGGCGGGAATTTCTCTGACCCCCTCTGAAAAGCTCCTGACGGTTGATTAGACGCACGTCTCTCCGCATTTAATGGTCCGAACATACGTCATTCTACGATTCAGCCTAACTTGTGCCGGTTATCGAGGTAATTATGGTCACGAATTTAGCCGCCTAAACCTTTACTTATACGCATCAATCTCCTTTATTCACACCCCATAATTCTCCAAACTCTCTCAAACTCTCTTCATTCAATTTGTACTCTGTTCTTCAACCTTTCTTTAACTCTCCTCATACGAGAAAATCTTTTCATATAATGGCTTTTTCTTCAAAAATATCAGTTCCTCAAAGAATAAAAACAAAGCCGATGAAGCCGCTCCTCCTACAGTGGGCACCATCATCCATAGAAGTCTTGTCACAACTAAAAATTTTGAAGAGAAATTTCCTTTTGTTAGCCCTCGTACATGAGCCGTTCGCAGATATCCTTCTTCCATCCGTCCTTCCAACATTCCTGATATGAAGGAAGATTGTCGTTGCCAGGATTTAGACATTATTGTTCCTGATCTGGCGGAGCGATTAAACTTACCCAAGAAAGGTTCTACGTACTTCTATACGAATCCCTTCACTTTGGGGACGTTTTCTTTGAGTGGAGAGTTTGACTCCGTTATTGTGGAGTTTTGCCTCCGCTACCAGGTATGTTGGCGTAGGTTAGCCCCTCAGTGTGGAGGACGATCGCTTATCTTCGGCGCTTGTGCCAAGAAACGAGGGAGGAGCTATCCCTAGCTCATGTAATGAACCTTTATTCACCCAAAATCTTCCGTGGGGGGATGATTAACTTCGGCAAGTGAGTCCACCATGCACTACTATCCAGCATGGATGATGATAACGATCATGGATGGATGGAACGGTTCGTTTCAGTTGCCACCAGTGACATCATCCCGGCCTCGGCTCCTTCCTTGCCAAAATTCTGGAGCTGCACTCGTAAGTATACACTTTGCTTCTACTTTTAAAGATCCTTCCTCGTCATTATTAACTTTTCTTCCTTTACCTGCCTCAGCGACTCGGTGGATTCCCCCTAGGGCTGAGGGCTTGGATCAATGGGTTTAGAAAACTTTGGACGTTACTACGCCCAAAACCCGCTCGTGGAAAGAACTATCCTCCAAATATGGGTGGAAGGCCAAAAATCATGGTAAGATAAACTCATCTTGTCTTTATCCTTTCTTATGAGAAAGTTGTCTGATTCTTCTTTCTGCTGAATATAGTTCAACCCAAGGGTTCAGTTGTCGTCCCCGAGGAGGACGTTTTGGCTGATCCTGCTGATGCGGTGAGGCTGCTGCAGAAATTTTTTTCATAGACAGGCGTCTCCGGGCCTGCTTCTGGTGGAAGTACTTCTTCTCGGAGTCCCCGGCCGGAGAACAAGCAACCAAAAAGAAGTCGTTCCTCTGCGGCCGGGGGAAAGAATAAGAGGGCGAAGAATGCTGCCCCCAAGTTGTCTCCGGAAGTCGTGGTGACGAGCCTTCTTCCCGGGCCGGCCATAGATACCGTGGTGATTGACGATGATGGAGAAGCTAGCGAGGAGGGAGCTTCTCTACATAGAAGACTAAGACCTTCCTCAACTCAACATACTGCTCAATCTGTTGAGTTAGTTACACCAACCGAGGATGATGCCTCGGCGCTCTAGGGGGAGTATGAAATGGTGGAAAATTCCAACTCTCGTTTTCGAATCCCAATTGTTGCGCCCAGTATTGTGGGGCTGAGTGCTGGGTCCCTGCCATCTTCGATTGATAAGCAGCCAACAACCAGCACTGCATTTGCCGCAACTACTTCTCACCCTTGAACACCATCAGCTTCATCTCCATCTTCACCAACTCTTCCACTAGCAACTATTACATCATCTCCACAGACCACATCTGTCCGAGAAGAGGATGTTCCTCTCCTCCAGTCCCCAGTTCATGGGAATTTGGGGCAATATTATGTTGCCCCCTCAGAAGATCCGCAAAGGAGAAGGAGCATTACTCTCTCGGTCTTCACTGGATGCAATTTGCTATCCCGGTCGGTGGAACTTGCTAATTATCTGAAGCCTTTAGATTAAAAAAAGATTGGAAAAAGATATATGCTCTCTCGGGAGAGTGCTTGTTGAACAATGCCATGCACAACGCCGTAGTAGTACATTCTTCATTTCCTTTGTCATGTCTCATGTCTTTGATTGAATAAATATCCTGAGTTTGCCTTTCTTGTTTTGCATGCCAATTTCCTTGCTTCCGACGGCCTCTAGAGGTTGATTCGGGAAAAAGAAGAACTTACCTCCGAACGGGTTCAACTTTTGACCAAGCGGGACCAAACCACTGCTTGCCTCTCTGAATTGGAAGCCAAAGTTGCTGATGCCGTTGTGTTGGAAACTCGTTTGCAGCAAAGTGAGCAAGAAGTGAAAATCCTTAGCTAGAAGATTGCCCCTCTAAGGGTTCAATTTGAAGAGGCCAAGGCCAAATGGGCTGAAGTCTATAGTGCCATTCGTGCTGTGTCCAATCGCGAGGCTACCTCTGCTGAGAGATTGACCAACTTAGAGGCAGCCTTGAACTCCAAAACTGGAGAGCTTGTTGCTGCGGGGTGAAATATGCCCAATTGGAGGAGAAGTATAAGAAGACCATTGAGCATAATAGAATTTTCAGCTCTACTGTCCGTGAACTCGATGTTAGCCTCAAGTCCATTAGATCCGCCCAAAAAAACCTTTCTGTCGAGGTTATCCAACTTAAACAAAAACTCAAGCGCCGAGCGGCTCCCCTCGTTGTTGAGAAAACTTATCTTATGTACAATATGAGCATAAAAACCTTGGAAGAGGCTAAAGCGGGTATCATTGACTTTGATGCCGAAATCGCTAAAGCCCGTGAGCTACAGTCAGCTGCTAAAAGGGGTCTCCCGGCGGGGCCTGATGCTTCCAATTCTTCTACTTTCGGTTCTGAAACCTCAGGAACGGAAGAGGAATCGGAGGGTGTAGATGTGAAGGCCAAACTGATGATGGCCAAGATGTTGAGCCATCGGCAGATTTACCCACTTCTCCTGGAGGCGCGTACACTTCTCTTCCTCTGGGTTCCGGAGATGCATCAATTTAGCTTTTCCTTTCTCTTCCCAACTTTTGTACCTGTGCTGTTTTGGCACACTTATTATGAATAAAAACATCTTTATCTCAAGTATTGCATGAGACTTTTTGTGTTCTTTTGTTTGTACATTTGTGCAAGTTTTAATCTTTGCATTCTTTCTTGCTTAAGTGTTTTTCTCAAGTTTTACTGTTTGCGTCTAATTATGTAAGGCCTTGGGTGTATTTTCCCCCAAAAGCATTTGAATTTCTGGCACAAGTTCTTCCGAAATCAACCCTTTATCGTGAGGGTTTTTATAAGAGAGGGCCCTATTATGTTTACGGTGCTCTTGAAGAGGACATCTTATGTTTATTATGGCACTACCATTTGAAGTACTTGTTTAACTTTCAAATGACAAAATCAATTCATCGTTCAGACAAGAAACAAGATAGAAAAAAAAAGACTTTACTTTATTCCTTATATTTTCAAAAAGTACATAAGTATTCGTTATGCTAAAATGAAATTGCCATTTCTTGTGGCTAACATATACAACTTGCTTCTATGGCGCTGGTTGCGCAGTCCCCGGTCCCCATGATACAACTGTTTTTCTGGTTTTTTTTATTCCGGTCGACATGGCAGTCATCGTTGGCGTATCCTCATATCATTTCCCCAGTGTTCGAATGTGAAGAATGCAAATTGGAACACTGAAAGTTTTGAACCTTTTAGGACTCCACTAATGAATTGCTAGATAATCTTCAGTTCGGTAACAAACCTTACTTCCCCTTAGGAATTTATGCTATCGAACAAAAGACTATCTAGCAATCCCGTAGTGGTTTGCACTTATGAACGGTCGGTTAACCTTTGCTTGATAGCAAACTTAATTTCCCGATGAAAATTTTGCTATCGAGCCAAAGATTATCTAACCGCTCCAGAGTGGTTCTTCGCTTGTGTGCCTTGCTATTAAAGGTATTAGTGCTACTGTTGAAACCTTCTTCGTAATATGCTTTTCATTTCTTACTCATTAAAAACCTTGCTAGAAAAATCCAATTGGGACAAAAACTGGACGAAGGGAAAAAGAGTGCAGCACACACTTTCAGTACATGTGATGTTCACCAGAATAATATCTCTTGAGGTGTTCCATATTCTTCTCGCTTAGCAACTTTTCTCTATCCCGATTCTCCAACTCGTATGAACCTTTCCCGGTGACTGTTGAAACCCGGAAAGGCCCTTCCCAGGTTAGGCCTAGCTTCCCTGCGTTGAGTTCCCTAGTGTTCTGAGTTACTTTCCCTAGAACCAAGTCTCCCACTATGGAATAACGGAGGTTAGCTCTTCGATTATTATATATTTCTATTCTCTGCTTTTGGGCTGCCATTCATATATGCGCTAAGTCCCTTCGCTCATCGAGTAGCTCCAAGTTGACTAACATCGCTTCGTTGTTCGTATCTTCACTTTCCTGGAAGTATCTCAAGGTAGGCTCTTCTACCTCTATCGGGATTAAGGCTTCTGCTCCGTACACAAGGGAGAAAGGAGTTTCTCCTGTTCATGACTTGGCCGTTGTTTGGTACGCCTATAGCACTCCAGGCAGTTCCTCAGGCCATTTACCTTTAGCCACTTCCAACCTTTTCTTGAGATTTTGTATAATCACTTTGTTCGTTGATTCCGCTTGACCATTTGCGCTAGGATGATAGGCCGAAGACGTGATTTATTTGATTTTCAAGTTTTCAAGAAACATTGTGATCTTTGCGCCTATAAACTCTTGCCTGTTATTGCAGGCTATCTCTTTTGGTATTCCGAATCTGCAAATTATGTTCTCCCATAAGAAATCCACCACCTCACATTCGCCGATCTTCTGATAAGGACCTGCTTCAATCCACTTAGAAATATAGCCAATTCAAATTTAAAAAAAAATTTACCTTACCAGGGGCCAGTGGCAGTGGTCCGACGATATCCATTCCCCACTTCATGAATGGCCATCGAGATAGAACTGTATGTAATAGTTCTGCTGGTTGATGTACCAGAGGTGCGTAGCGTTGGCACTTATCGCATTTTTGCACAAAAGCTTTGGCGTCTTGTTCCATTCGGGGCCAATAGTATCCTGCCCTTACCAGTTTAGTACTAAGGAATCTACACCTGAATGATTTTCACATATCCCTTCGTGGACTTCTCACACAACATAATTAGCTTCGGACGCTCCCAAGCATCGGGCCAGTGGGCCTTGGAAAGATTTCCTGTACAGTTGGCCTCTTTTGAAGCTATATCGTGTTGCTTTGGCGCGCAGCACCGGGGACGCCTTGGATTCTTCGGGAAACTTCATGTGCTCAAGATAACCGATGATCTCATTCCTCCAGTCCCAGACCAAATTAGTTGTATTTACCTCATAGTAGCTATCTGCGTCCAGAACTGAGTGCATGAGCTGTATTACTATCTTGGAATCCGATCCATTCATTTCCGTTGATGAACCAAGCTTAGATAATGCATCCGCTTCTGCATTTTTTTCCCTCGGGATATGAGTAATCGACCACTCCCGGAATCGAGCAAGTAGAGACTGGACCTTCACTACGTATTGTTGCATGCGCTCTTCTTTGGTTTTGAAGATCCCGAAGACCTGATTTACCACCTGATGAGAGTCACATTTGATTTCTATGACCTAGGAATCTATTCCCCTTCCCCATACAAATTCGAGTCCTTCGTCCTCACGAACTAAAATGGCATTTGCCGCTACCTCTTAGGCTGCCAGGTAGATTAATGGTGTTTCACCTTCCATCGTCTTTGATTGTAATAGAGGGCTTGACAAGTACCTTTTCAAATCTCTCAAAGCCTGCTAGAATTTCGGGGTCCATTCGAAGTTGTTTTTCTTTTTAAGCAGTGCGAAGAAATGGTGGCATTTATCTGATGACCGGGAAATAAACCTGCTCAAAGCAGCCAATCTTCGTATGAGCCTTTGAACTTTTTTCACGCTTGATAGCTGGTCCGGGATGTCTTCGATGGCTTTGATCTTATCAGGGTTTACCTCAATCCCCTTTGTGATACCAAAAATCCTAAGAACTTGCCGGAGCTGACCCCGAACGCGCAATTCTCGGGATTAAGCTTCATGTTATGCTTCCTTAGGATGTCAAAAGTTTCTTGCAAATGCTTAAGGTGATCACCTGCATTCAAGGACTTAACAAGCATATGGTCTATATAAACTTTCATGGTTTTCCCTATCTGTTTTTCAAACATTTTGTTTACGAGCCGTTCATAAGTGGCTCTGGCGTTCTTTATCCCGAAGGGTATCACATTATAGCAATATGTGCCGAAATTCGTTATGAACAACATTTTTTCCTGATCATCCGGGTTCATCTTAATTTGGTTGTACCCAGAATAAGCATCACGGAAACTCATTAACTCATACCCGGCCGTTTCATCAATCATTTGATCGATGTTTGGCAGTGGGAACGAGTCCTTTGGGCACACCTTATTCAAGTCCTTATAATCTACGCACATGCGAAATTCATTGTTCTTAGGAACTACTACTACGTTGGCTAGCCAATCTGGATACTTTACCTCCCAGATCTAACCGATATTAAGCAGGGGAGTTATCTCTACTTTGACGAATTTATTTTTGGCCTCTACAATAGGGCATTTCTTTCGTCTCACCGGAGGGATGCTGGGATCTAAGCTTAACTTGTGTACAGCCACTTCTGTTGGGATACCTGCCATATCCGCTTACGACCACGCAAAACAATCAGCATTAAATTTAAGAAATCTAATAAACCCAGACCTGAGCTCAGGGTGCAGTCCTGTCCCCAAGTGGAATTTCCTCTCCAAGAACTTTTTAAATAACACGACTTGCTCAAGCTCTTCCGCTGTGGACTTCGTTGCATCCGTCTCTTCTAGAACCTAAAAGTATCTCGGCACCTGATAAGATTTCGACGCTTCTTCCCCTGGTTAACTTCACTTGATTCGGGAGCAGGCGCTGGTTCCTGTATTGCTACGCCGCATGCTCCTTCCATTTGCTACTGGAGACTGAAATCACTTTCATCTCCCTTGCCGCCAGTTGATCGCTCTTAATCTGCTTAATCCCCTCGGGAGTTGGGAATTCCAGCAACTGATGATACGTTGAAGGCACGACTTTCATCTCGTGCAACCACGATCTTCCCAGGATAATGTTGTAACCTATATCACCGTCCATAACCTCGAAAAGAGTCGTCTTCATCACCCCTTCAACATTTGTGGGCAGCAGGATTTCTCCTCGGGTTGTCACGCCTGCGAGGTTGAATCCGGCGAGGAGTTTTGTGGCCAGAATGATGCTTCCGGTAAGTTTGGCTTGTTCCAATACCCTCCATTGTATGATACTGGCCAAACTTCCTATATCCACCAGAAGACGTTTCATTTTAAAATCTAATACATTTAGAGAAATTACCAATGCATCGTTGTGCGGTAGCAATAGTCCGTCTACGTCCTCCTCCGTGAAAGTGATGTCATCTTCAGCGACGTCCCCAAGTCTCTTGCTGTGGGTTACTGATACCTTCGTCTTTTTGTTGCCGAGAAGGTAACCCCGTTAATCTCGTTTCCTCCTAAATTCATGTTGATCATATGGCGCGGGGGGTCTTCTCCTATTTTCGAGGGCTCAGCGTTATCGCGGTTGCGACCATAATTGTTCTTGGCCCAGTCACTTAAGAATTCCTTGAGATGGCCATTTCTCAGCAATGTCGCCACCTCTTTCCGCAGATGTCGGCAGTCCCCAGCCCGGTGGCTATTTGTCCCGTGGTATTCGCACTATAAATTGGGGTCTCTCTAGTTGGGATCAGACCTCATCGCCTTCGAGAACCATGCTTATGTAATGTTCCTCATAGTCGATACCAACTCTACTAAACTGACGTTAAAGTTGTATTCTTATATCCCGGGATAAGAAGGATCCCAAGAAACTAATGTCTCTTTGTCCTGCATTGATCTGTTGTTCCGATTGCGATCAGTTTTTTTGTCGGTAATGAACCTGTCTGCCAACCGGAAACCTCTGTCACGTCTTTTGGACCGTTCGTACGGCAAAAATCGGCCCCTCGAAGACCATCTATCTATATCGAAATCGCCTTTTGATTTTTCTTTATTCTTCTCCCGACATTTTGCCGACACTGGGAAGCTAATCTGATCATCTTCAATCCTTAACTTGGACTTGTTCCGATTGTGAACATCCGCTTAAGTCGTCGATTGGAATTCAAGTAAGCTTTCCTTCAATTTTCGGGAAACATCAAAACTTCTCGGATTCAGACCCTTGGTGAATGCTTCACCTTCCCATTCATCTGGAACAGCTGGGAGCAACATTCTTTCCTTTTGGAACCGGGTGACGAATTCCCGTACCAACTCGGACTCTCTTTGTGCAATTCTGAATATGTCAGCCTTTCAGGCCTACACCATTTTATCCCCAGCATGGGCCTTAATAAAAAAATCTGCGAGCATCTCAATGGAATATATGGAATGCTTAGGCAACAACAAATACCACGTCAAGGCTCCTCTCATGAGGGTCTCTTCGAATTTCTTCAGCAAAACAGATTCATTCTCACTGGGAGCTAAATCGTTCTCCTTCACTGCCGTTGTATAGGTGGTAACATGCTCCTGAGCGTCCGAAGTCCCATCATATTTTGGCACGTCGGGCATTTTATATCGCTTCAAGATTAATTTTGGTGCCGCGCTTGATTTGTAAGGCAACTGAGTATACTTTGATTCTGGCTTTATTAGCACCGGTGGTGCCCCCGAGATTTGGTCTAGGCGGGTGTTTACTTTTCTCATAAACCGTAAGAGCTCTAGTTATTGTGACCATAACCGCTCTCCCGGTCCCATCCAAGCCAACCTCGCCCCTCGTGGTGTTGTTGTCAACCCTTTGCATTGTTTTATTTGCGAGAGCACTGGGAGGAACTGAACATTGTCCATTCACGTTATTGGAAACACCTGACAACGCCATCTTTAGTTCCGTCATAACCTTATCATGCCGTGTGAGATGGCCTAGAATGACCTATTTTTGCTCCCGGAGGACCCTTACCACTTCAACAACATGCTCCTCTTCCGCATGATCAGGAGTCGCCTCCCGAACATGTCGCGGGTACCGCCTGTCGTGGACCGGCACGGCATCGTTTCCCTCATTGCGGGTATCATTGATTGAATCCTCGTGCTGGGGCTGGTCTCCTTGGATCTCAAGATTGTGTCTGTTGTTAATACCATTATCTGCCATTTTCTGTGATTTTTTCTAAGAACAGATAATCAAAACACTTTAGTAAAAGAGGTAAGGATCAACTTAATTACACGAATGTATAGGCCCCACGGTGGGCGCCAAACTGTTTACCCGTAAAATGGTACAGTTGAATTTATACGTGGTTTCTAGACAAATGAATTAATTCGATCTTGAAATAATACAAGAATTGAAGAAATGTGCAATACTTAGCCTTGAGATGAAGATGAAATAGCAGAAACAGTAGTTTTAGTAGCAAGGCTTCCGGGTACAACGGTAATGAAATCAAAATGTAAGAAGGTAAAATTGTATAAAATTTTGAATAGATTATAGCGTAAGTTTGATAGAAAATTCTTATGATAACAGAGCTCATTATTTATAGGTGCACCTAGGGAACAAGGTCCTAGGATCATGCCTTTCTTTAATGTCAATTATGAGAGTCATTGAAGAATGAGTAGTGGTGTGCATGAATGACAAATTCTTTGTAATAGGCAGTATACTAAATGCTGTAGAATATTCTTCATTAAATGCTACCAGGTTGCAAGTATTTATTGCATCTTTATGAGCATCATTCTTTCCGGTAACAAATGGAACAGTTACCTTCGGTTTTAGCTATCCTTTACCTTCGGTTCCACGTGTCACTCTCTTATGCAATTATTTAACATAACATATTTTACAGTATACAATATAATTTATAATCACACTAATGTTTAAGGCTTATTATATGATTCTAATTCAGTCCTACAACACCAAATAAATTGAAACGTTTCTCATTAGTTCCAAGTATTTGGTAACTGGTTACCATTTGAAATTTTTTCTCATTGAATTGCATTAATCGGACTGTTTTTTCCTTAATTAACCGAACGTTACAATTTTCTTCGTGAAAGAGGTCGCCTGAACAAACTTCTCAATACTTGCGAGGCGATAATATCTCTTATCAGTCACATGAGTTATGAATTGATAAATTGTATGTTAAAAAAGTGGTTTGTTCTAACGTATTACAAGCAAGAAAACAGGGGCAATATTTTAGTTTTTTTCTCATATTAATTAATCATTGAAACTTTGGGTGTGTTTGGTACAAAAGACAATATTTTCCATGCAAAATATTTTCCTGGAAAATGAATGGTTTTATCACTTATTTTCTCTTGTTTGATTGATAAGTGAAAACCTTTTCTGGAAAATATTTTCTAGTATTTGGTTATAGAGTATAAAATATTTTAGGACTGTATATGGCCGAAATCGAGTTCATCTATTGCATGACGGATCGGAACTGAAACGTAATAGATTGAAGATCAACCCCAGGTTCCATCGAACCTAGGTACGAGGTTAGAATATGAGCTTTCAAAGATCACCGAGTCCATGACCCCCGGAACTGACTCCGATTGCGAATTAGCTCGAGAGAACATCATCGAACCAAAATAACGGAAGGCTGCAATATTCGTAACCGGTCACACATCACGGCGGAAATTTCGGCACGTATTAATGAAACTGCTTAATTAGCAAATCATGAGATTTTTTACCTTATATAGAGTTGTACCTAAAGTAGGACTCCCTGCTATATAAAGGGGGTCTGATTATTTGTAAAACACATTGTAACACGCATCCAAAAGCGTTATAATATTATTTTCTTTCTACAAGCTGCTGTTCTTCTGTAATTGACTTTATTTGGATCATATTCAGCTCGAGTGAGGTCTATTTCTCAAGGCTATAACTGTTCAAGTCACATGATTTTGAATTTAATTTATTATTGTTTGCTTTACTTATAGTTCAATCTATCACTTTGTGTCAAATTAATTCACGTATCCTTAAAACCAATTATAAATTCAATTGTTATCCGATTTTGAGGGTAAACGGTTTGGCGCCCACCGTTGGGCTAAGGACAATAGTGGTTATTTGATACAAATCTCCATAACACACACTGCTTTACACTTACTCTTTGAAGTGTCTTTGATTCCAGGCTAAAATACAAAAATGTCAAACTCTCAATCAGCACTCCTGCATGTTGACAACGAGTTCGGTCAGCAAGGTGAATATAACAACATAGCGTCCGGTAACGAGATACCGCCTGTTGATCCCACTGGAGTTTCGATCGCGGATCCGATTGATGCTAATTCACATATGGCTATCGATGCAAATTTTCATACCGACCCCGAGAATAGCATCCGTGGTGGAGCTCGGTCGACTACATAGAACACTCAAAACAATGGGGGGACGGGGTCAACATACGGATGATCTTTGAAATGTTGCAGGCTCAACAGGCGGCAATAGCTCAGTTACAAAACCAAAGACGCACACCGAGCAGGATCGAGCCCGACCCGTCTCAAGAAATCATTCACAGGGAAGAACCGGTCGCGGAAAGGTCGAGTGGAACGATTCGGCTAGTAATCCCGAGATCGTAAAAATGCTCGAGGAGCTGACCAAACGAATAGAATCAGGGGAGAAGAAAATCGAAGCAAATGAAAAAAGGTGGAGACCTACAATTCTAGGGTCGACCAAATCCCAGGAGCGCCGTTGATACATAAAGGCTTGGATTCCAAGAAGTTTGTACCAAAACCTTTCCTTCCGAGTGCGGCTCTGATGCCGATCCCCAAAAAATTCCGTATGCCTGAGATTCCTAAGTACAACGAACGGCGGACCCAAACGAGCACGTCACTTTATACACATGCGCCATCAAAGGAAACGACTTGGAGGATGATGAGATCGAGTCCATCTTATTGAAGAAATTTGAAGAAACCTTGTCAAAGGGAGCCATGATATGGTATCACAACTTACCCCCTAATTGTATTGACTCATTTGCTATGCTTGCAGACTCTTTTGTGAAAGCACACGCTGGGGCTATCAAGGTCGAAACCAGGAAATCGGACCTCTTCAAAGTGAGGCAAAAGGATAATGAAATGCTCAGAGAATTCGTATCTCGATTTCAAATGGAACGGATGGACCTGCCAACGGTGGCTGATAATTGGGCTGTTCAAGCTTTTATTCAGGGACTTAATATTCGAAGCTCAGTGGCTTCACAACAGCTGAAGCAGAACTTAATAGAATATCCGGTTGTTACATGGGCTGACTTGCATAACCGGTATCAGTCGAAAATCAGAGTCGAACATGATCAACTCGGGGGCCCTTCGGGGTCTGTTTATCCAGTTAGAACCTTCTATAGAGTCAAGAGAGAAATTGATTGTGAACCGAGGCCAAATAGGGATAGGTATCAAACATATAATGGAGATCGGAGAAGCAGCAGGTCTGGGCAAAACCCCATGGGAAATGAAAGAAGGAACAATCGAGATCAAAGCAGCCGGGGGCGTATGACCAAAATGTCCTCGACGGGTCTAAAGACGCACTAAGGCTACCAGAATACAACTTTAATGTTGGTGCTGCCGCCATTGTATAGGCTATCGAGCGCATCAAGGATACCAAATGGCCTCGACCCCTACAGTCCGATCCAACCCAAAGGGATCCTAACCAGATGTGCAAATATCATGACACTCATGGTCATAGAATAGAGGATTGTCGACAGCTGAGAGAGGAAGTAGCTCGTCTATTCCACAATGAGCACTTTCAGGAGTTCTTGAGCGACAGAGCCAAGAATCATTTCAGGAACAGGTTTTCTAACAAACAGGCAGAACAAGTAGAAAATCAACATGTCATTAACATGATCATCGGAAGAGTTGATATCCCATAGGGGCTGATGTTGAAACGCACCAAAGTATCCATCACTAGGGAGAAACTAACTCGGGACTACATACCGCAAGGAAGTTTATCTTTCAACGATAAAGACGCAGAAGGGATCGTTCAACCCCATAATGATGCACTGGTAGTATCTATACTCGTAAATAAAATTCGGGTTAACGTGTGTTAATTGATCCAGGTAGCTCAGCTAACATCATTTGATCAAGGGTCATGGAACAACTCGGTTTGCAAGACCAAGTCGTGCTTGCAATTCGAGTTCTAAAAGGATTCAACATGGATTGTGAGACCACTAAAGGAGAAATGACATTACCAGTAAACACCGCTGGTACCATCTAGGAGACCAAATTTTATGTGATCGAAGGGGACATGAGATACAATGCTCTATTGGGAAGGCCATGGATCTACAACATAAGGGCGGTGCCTTCGACGCTGCACCAAGCATTCAAGTTCCCAACACCTGACAGAGTTAAAATAGTCTACGGGGAACAACCGGCTGCGAAAGAAATGTTCGTTGTTGAAGGGTGACACCGGCATCTACAGTCTCAACATCAAAGGGCCCAAACCAGGTGGTCAAAAACTGTGTAAAATAGCAATCACTGATATCATATTCAACAGATTCAGACAAACAAGGGGAAGCCGAGGATGATGATTATGGGATTCTCAGATCTTTTTATAGCCCCCGATGATTTCGACGCCATTAAATCGACGGTCGAGGAACTGGAACAAGTCATATTGCGAGAAAACTTGCCCGATCGAAAGGTATACCTGGGCACGGGACTAAGCTCCAAGCTCAGGATAAAGCTCATTCAATTTCTTATAACTAACAAAGAATGTTTCGCTTGGTCCCACCTCGATATGACAAGTATCCCCCCGGAGATAACCTCTTACAAACTGAGCTTGGACCCGAAGTTTCATCCTCTTAAATAGAAGTGGAGACCCTAGCCCGAGATCAAGCATACTTTCATCAAGGATGAGGTATCTAAACGTCTTAAAATAGGGTCTATTCGGAAGGTCAAATACCCGGATTGGTTAACAAACATAGTGGTAGTCCCTAAAAAAGGGGAATAAATTAAGAATGTGTGTAGACTATAAAGATTTGAATAAAGCATACCCCAATGACTCTTTTCCTTTGCCCAACATCGACCGTATGATTGATGCCACGGCCGGCCAAGAGACCCTCAATTTTCTTGATGCATATTTGGGGTACAATCAAATACGGATGGACCCAGGTGATCAGGAAAAAAATTCCTTCATCACTAAGTGTGGCACGTACTGTTATAACATAATGCCGTTTGGATTAATAAATGTTGGTGCCATATACCAACGCATAGTAAATCAGATGTTTGAGAAACAAATAGGAAAATCAATGGAGGTTTACATTGACGATATGTTAGTTAAGTCCCTGCGAGCAGAGGACCATTTAAGACATTTGCAGGAAACATTCAGTATATTGATGCAGTACAACATGAAGCTAAACCTGGAAAAATGTGCGTTTGGAGTAGGGACGGGTAAGTTCCTCGGATTTATGGTATCCAATCAGGGATTCGAGATCAATCCTGATAAGATCAAATCGATTGAAGATATCATGGTCATGGACTACGTAAAGGCCGTGCAAAGGTTAACCGGGAGAATTGCCGCCCTGGGGTGATTTATTTCGAGGTCATCCAACAAAAGCCACCGATTCTTCACACTGTTGAAGAAGAAGAACGACTTTTCGTGGACCTCGGAATACCAACAAGCTTTGGAGGAACTCAAAAGGTATTTATCTAGCCCGCCCCTGCTTCACACACTAAAGGCAGACGAACAACTGTACTTGTACTTGGCGGTCTCGGAGATAGCGGTAAGTGGAGTCCTAGTTCGGGAAGAGAAAGGTATGCAATTTCCAATTTACTAAGTTAGTAGAACCTTAGGTGAGGCAGAAACTAGGTAACCTCACCTGGAAAAACTAGCGCTCGCTTTGTTAAGCGCCTCTAGGAAGCTAAAACCGTACTTTCAATGTCATCCCATATGTGTCGTAACTACTTACCCATTGAGGAACGTTATGCATAAGCCCGAACTCTCGGACCGACTGGCCAAATGGGCCATAGAAATAAGTGGGTACGATATTGAGTATCGACCTCGGACCGCAATTAAGTCTCAAATTTTGGCAGACTTTGTGGCAAACTTTACACCGACCCTAATACCCGAGGTCGAAAGAGAGTTGTTGATTAACTCAGGAACTTCCTCGGGAATCTGGACCCTCTTCACGGACGGCACCCCAAACGCAAAAAGGTCCGGACTTGGCATCGTATTAAAGCCGTCAACAGGTAGTAAAATTAGACAATCTATTAAGACTGTGAAATTGACTAACAACGAGGCCAAATATGAGGCCATGATTGCAGGCCTTAAACTAGCCAAGAGCTTGGGGGCAGAAGTGATCAAACCCAAGTGCGACTCCCTCCTTGTGGTAAACCAAGTCAATGGAACATTCGAGGTCAGAGAGGAACAAATGTAGAGATATCTTGGACAAATTACAAGTGACATTACATCAATTCAAAGAATGGACTTTGCAACACGTACCTCGGGATCAAAACAGCGAGGCCGACGCCCTCACTAACTTGGGGCAATCGATCGAAGATGACGAGTTCAAATCGGGAGAAGTCGTGCAACTTATGAGATAAGTGGTGGAAGAAGGCCTCTCCGAGATCAACTCGACGAGCCTAACTTGGGAATGAAGAAATAAGTATGTAGAATATCTCAGATCCAGCAAACTGCCCTCAGATCCAAAAGAGTCGAGGGCCTTGCGTACAAAGGCGGCCCGATTTAGCCTGTCCGAATACGGAACCTTACTTAGAAAACCATTTGATGGCCCACTTGAAATATGTCTAGGGTCGGGCGATACTGAGTATGTTTTGAGAGAAATCCACGAAGGTACCTGTGGAAATAATTTGGGCGCCAAATCGCTAGTTCGAAAAAATAATCAAAGCCGATTATTATAGGATCGACAAAAAAGACGCAACGGAGTTCGTTCAAAAATGTGATGAATGCCAAAGACACGCTCCGATGATCCATCGACCCGGGGAGCTACTCCACTCGGTTTTATCACCATGGTCATTCATAAAGTGGGGAATGGACATTGTTGGCCCCCTTTCATGGGCACCAGGTAAGGCTCAATTTATATTGTTTATAACTGATTATTTTTCTAAGTGGGTGAAAGTTCAGGCATATAAGAAGGTCAGGGAAAATAAGGTTATCGACTTCATTTGGGACTACATCATATGTTGGTTCGGAGTGCCATCCAAAGTCATATGTGACGAAACAATTTTGTCGGCAGCAAAGTGACCAAGTTTCTCGGGATCATAAGAGCAAACAGATCCTGTCAACACCTTATCACACTAGTGGGAACAGACAAGCCGAATCGACCAACAAAACCATACTCCAAATCTTGAAAAAGAGGTTAACCGATGCCAAAGGAAGGTGGAAGGAAATCTTACCCAAAGTCCTATAGGAATACCGTACGACCTCAAAGTCGAGTACAGGGCCACCCCGTTCTTATTGGTTTACGGTGCCGAAGTTCTAATATCGGTTGAAGTCGGAGAGCCAAGTATCATATTCCGATATTCAACAAAAGGAATCAAATGACGAGCCAATGAATACGAGCTTGGAACTGTTGGATGAAAGGCGCGAAGCTGCCCTTGTTCGGTTGGCTGCCCAAAAGCAACGGATCGAGAGATGTTACAAGAGAAAGTCCAACCTTCGATACTTCAACGTCGGGGACTTAGTGCTAAGAAAGGTCACACTGAACACCCAAAACCTGAGCGAGGGAAAGTTAGGACCAAACTGGGAAGGACCGTATCATATCGTTGAAATCACCAAAAAAGGATCTTACAAGTTCGAAACGATGATCGGTGAACAACTACCGAGCAATTGGAATATAACTCACCCAAGACGATATTACTTCTAAGGTACGACCTCATTCATTTTCTTTTATTTATATTTCGGACTAACACTTGCAGGTGAACGATAAGGAGCAGTACAAAGTTTTAGGTCTGAAAGCACGCATTGCACTCTTTTTCCCTTGAACCGGTTTTGTCCCAAATGGGTTTTCCGGCAAGGTTTTAAACGAGGAAACAATGGATCGTGCTAACTTAGAATCAAATACCGATCACAAATAAGTGTTGAAGATCACATTAACAGTATCCAAAGTTTCTCTCTATGATCAACTTTGAATACTGGGGGGCATTACCCTCAAATATCGACTTGAGCAAGGAAATTAGTTCGTGTTGGAAGGGTCTTGATAGGTAGGATTTATTGTAAGGGCCAAACTGTCAAACGAACAGTGCCCGCATAGATTGCTCAAGCCCTAGCATATAGCATGTACGCATGTATGACTGTTTTACACAAGAATATAGAGAAGTTTCTTCCTTGCAATCATCTTGTATTTTAAAAATTTCTTATTTACATTTCTTAAGGAATTCCCTGCTTCCGATCCCCTAAAGGTAACGAGCCCAAGGGCCGCTTAAACCTGAGATCAAACAATCACTCTCTCACTTGGGGACTGCCGTCCAAAAACAAAATCGAGCGGTCCTAGCTATTAGACCTCGGGGGCATAAGACCTATTAGGCAACCCCGGAATTTTAAAGACCACGGCCATTCCCACTCGGGGACTGTTATCTTAGGCAAGCCCGGATAACTCGGGAAAGCAAGTCCACTGGGCGACACTCGAATAAAAAGGCTACAACCATATTAATACAACTCTGAGACGTTCGAGACCCGTAATAAAAACAAGGCCTTCGAAAAGAAAATTTTCATAACTGGTTATAAAGGCTACCCTCGACGAACTATAACCTCAACTACTTACTTTAGGAGGAAGTTTTCGGTAACATCGAACCCCCAAAATGCCTTAAAACAGCATAATGTAAAGGCAAGGTTTGTTTGAATCTTCGAACATAACCTAATTATTTCGTGCTAAGGCATTTTCGATCTTTGTGAATACAGATAATAAAGCAAAGGGAAAAATTCGAAAGCCATGAAAGGGAAATAAAAACTTATATATTTATACAAAATTCTTATTACGAGGGCCAAACAGCCTGATGAAAATTTTTACAAAGGCCGAACGGCCTCAACAAAAATGCAAAAAACGAAAACATCTAAAAGCCTAAGTGGCCTGGTCCTCATCGGGGGCAATGTCTTCACCCTCTGGATCTTCCCCACCTTCGGACTCACTTAAACCCTCGGAATCATTATCACCTCGCGATAAGCAAACCTTTTAGCCTCAGCTTCGAGCTCTTTGGCATTCTTGATCTCATCTGATAGGTCGAAACCCTGAGCATGGATTTCCTCGAGGGCCTCGTTACAAGATTGCCATTTAGCATGCTCGGTGATGTATTTTGCTCAAACCTGAGCAGCCTCGGCATCGGCCTTATAAACGGCCACCATCTTATCAGCATTGGCCTTAACTACTTTAGCCTCCGACTTGGCCGCTTCGAGCTCCGTGGCCAGATTTTCTCGATCAGATATAACTGAATTCAACTGGGACTGGAGCTCCTCAATCTTCTTGTCCTGCACCAAGGACTTCTCCTTTATACCTCGGAGCTGGACTTCAGCCGAAGCCAGTTAGGCCCGGGCGGTCTCTTTTTCTGAGGCCAGGTGGCCTATGTTCTTTTTTCCACTCTTTGGCCTCAGCCTTTACCGCATCTACCTCTTCCCAAAGCTGTCCGATCTTATCGATCTTCTGCTGGACCTGCGTGTTTGGACCGTTAGTCACTGTGACCGATTCGTCGTCACTAACTTCAAAATTTCTTCTTGCCTGCCCAGCGAAGTCGGAATGCTCTTTCTGAGCCACCTCTAACTCAGGCTAGAGGCCTTTAACCTCCCCTTCTCTTTGCTCACTAAGAAGTTTGTAAGCATCTGTTTTCTCAGTGAGCCCTCGAATCTCGGCCTTGTACTGGTTCAGTTCTTCCCGGTATCGGAGGAATGTTTCATGGTGGAGTACCAAAGCCTACAAACACAGAAGGAGGAGTTACGATCATCTACAAAATAATCTAAGTACACACTAGAAATTATTATGAGGTATCTGAGGTTATCCGATATAATACCTATTGGGCTTTGTTGAATTAACAAGGCACTTCCACCTCGTTCATCTCGGCCCGATCCTCCTCGGTCACCAAGCACCGAAGGTAACTAGCCACCTCCATGGGGGCAGAAAGAACCCGGGCAACCTCTGGAATGGATATAACAATTGACTTCTTCCGGTCAGGTTTCAAACTCGGGGCTGGGAACCGCTTGACAAGTTTTAGGCTCGAGGCAGGTCCACTTGTCCCCGATGATGGACTCTTCTTCGGCACCGGTACATCACCCAACCTGGTGATGTCCTC
>MCJB01051676.1:0-12247 GCA_002018475.1 Nicotiana obtusifolia
GGAAGTAGTTACAAAGGTGGAAAGGCTCACTGGCATGGGAAGGCAGTACTTCCCTTTTACATACCTCGGATGTCCCATCTTCTACTCTAGAAGGAAGTTGGAATACTATCAAGGATTGATCAACAAGATACTTGATAAGTTGCAGTCCTGGAAAGGAAAACTACTTTCAGTAGGAGGCAGGCAGTGTTGATCTCACATGTACTTCAGAGCATGCCAATACATCTGCTCTCTGCTGTCAGCCCACCTATCTATGTCATCAACAAACTACACAAGCTATTTGCACAATTCTTCTGGAGCAGCACAGTTGGAGGAAGCAGTAGACATTATTCATCATGGAATTCTTTATGTATGCCCTTTGATGAAGGTGGAACAGGCTTCAGATCACTACATGATGTATCTAAAGCTCTGTTCTGCAAACTGTGGTGGAACTTCAGAACCAAGCCAAGCCTCTGGTTTGCCTTTATGTGTCAGAAATACCAAGAAGCTGAATGCAGTAATAGTACCATGGAAAAGAGGTTCACATACGTGGAGGAAGATGCTGGAATGCAGAGACATCATAGAACACCAAATTACCTGGCATCCAGAAAATGGGATCCTCATTGTTCTGGTTTGACAACTGGACTGGTTTGGGAGCACTGTACTTTGTTGTGCCAATTAATTTTGAGATAGATGAATCTATACATAACGTATATGATGTTCTGGAAGAAGGGACATGGAATAGGGACAAACTTCTTGAGATCTTACCTAAAGATATTGCAACACACATAATGGAAACTGTAAGACCTCCAGAATACCTTAGATGTTCCATACTGGATGCTAGAAACCCAAGGCCACTTCACTGTCAAATCTGCTTGGGACTATCTCAGAAGGAGGGATGAACCTAAAATGGCTTATAAAATGATATGGGTGCAAGGACTACCGTTTAAGATAGCCTTCTTCATGTGGAAGGTCTGGAAAGCTAAACTGCCTCTAGATGACTTCATGAAAAGACTGGGGTATCACATGCCATTGAAATACTGGTGTTGTGCAGAACCAAGGGAGGAAACACTGGTCCACTTATTCTATACATCCAGTGCAGCAGCCAGAGTCTGGCAATACTTCCTATCAAGAGCAGGAATAGCATGTGAAGACTTAACATTTCACCAAGCAATCACCAAATGTTGGACTGCACAAACAGTCCCTAGACTCAAGCCAGTGTTGCAGGATGTACCCTCTTGCATTGTGCGGGAATTATGGAAAAGAAGGAACAGTTACAAATATGGAGAAACAGTGTTTGTGAGCAGAGTTATATATCAGGTTTCCACAACACTACAGGCTTTAGTTCAGCTCAGAAAGCCAGGAACTAATGTACCTCACAAATGGTAGGATCTACTACACATGATGGAAAACTACACTCCAAGATTGAAGTTGAACAAAATTGTCTGGGAACTGCCAATGGAAGGGTGGCTTAAAGTCAATACAGATGGAGCATCTAGAGGAAACCCAGGAAGGAGTGCAATTGGCTTTTGTGTTAAGAATGAAGCTGGAGATTTGAGATATGCACTGGGAAAATAAATCACAGAAGGAACAAACACAACAGCAGAAGCAGTAGCTATTGTGGAGACCCTGAAGCACTGCAAAGCCCACAACTACACATACATATGGCTCCAAACAGACTCCATGCTCCTCAAAAACATAATCAATGGTACATGGAAGCCACCTTGGTGTATAGCTGATCAAATGGAGGAGATAATGCAACTGAAAGAAGACTTCACATTCAAGGTGTCACACATATACAGGGAAGGAAACAAACTAGCTGACCATCTAGCAAATTATGCCCTTGAGTCTAGGAGACTTGAATGTCATGATTTCTGGCAGCTAGATTCACAAGGCGGGAAGATTGTGAATGAAGACAAAATGCAATGCCCTTACATAAGAGTGAAGGTAGAAACTACATAACTTGTTTGCTGTTTTATGCAGGTAAGAAGAACAGGTCTAGCCTATTGCTGAAACTACAGCAATCAACTGGGATCTCCTCAACAACCTCTGACAGATGGGCTAGTATAGAGCAGCACTACAGAAGAAACAGACTACATAGCCAGCCACCAACAAAGCTTCAAACATTTAACTCTCCAAAAAGACATTAGCTGCATACCATACTATCCTCCAGCATTTCAAGCCTACAACTGCAAGCAACGTCACACCCCTTCCAACACTCAAACACACCAAAATCTGGAAGCCACCAAGAACAAAGAACACAGACACATAATCATGAAACCATGCACATTAATACCTTCACCATCTCCCCCCTATTCTGGCCTTACAATACTACAGCAAGAATCAACCAACACATGCCTATCTCCCTCCATAAGCAACAACAGCCATATCATCAACTCATCTGGAACAGTCACTCACAGCAAATGATACATTGTCTGATTCAGTCTACTGCTGAAGAAGCAATGTGTGGTATCAACATTTCTCATGCTCATTCCATTGCTACTTTGGCAATCATATTGAACCCTAATCACACTGTGCAACCTCATCATAACATCAAATCAGTCAGCCAGCTCAATGTCAACTCAGGCAAATCAACACACATCACTGCCAAATCAAAAAAAGATAGATGCTCATGGCAGCATATACAACACACAGTCCAACAGTCACACCAACAACAGGAGAGACTCATTCAAAGTAGCAACAGTCTCACTTCTCAGAATCAAAGGACCAAAAAAAAGATATAATCACCAATGTCACTTTTGAAGCTAGCAAACTTGCAAACTCTTCAGATAGCTTGGATAGGTCCAGATCATTGCTGCATTTGCAATGTGTGGTATTAGTACTGTCAGTGCTCATCCTATTACAACTACAGCAATCATCAAGGACCTTATCCCATACCCTCGATCACAGGTCAATCAAATGCAACAACCTCACAAACACAATCCAATCAACACGCAACTTCACAAAAGCAGCTACAGAAACAGGCACCCATCATGCAGCAGAAGTCACAAGCCACACAAACACAAACACCAGATGACCAGCAGAAGCAGCACACACACAGAACCATCAAGAGGCATCAACTTCACAACCACAAAAAGATAGTCGGACACTTAACTGCTGACTCCAAAGAAGACAGAACTGCCAGCCAACACATACACCATAGAAAGCCACATCAACAGAACACATTGATCTCACAATTGGTCTCACAATTACAAGCACAAAGCACACAACCTCTTGTAAGCAGCAAACTAGACAGACAACTCAACAGAAGAAACATGATACACACACATACTCGACAGCAGCAGTCCCAGCACTCAGCTCAATACCCTTACTTCATAATCAACAGCAGCACTCAGCACACGAAAACAACTCATCCAGTAGCAGCAACACAGCCTCAACAGTCACAAACAGCCAGCTCAACAATCAAAGCTCAACAGGAAGATGGAAGAAGCACAGTATTTAGCTGTCAAGAAATCAAGACACAAACAGCACCACTGTCCAGACACATGGAATGTCCTGATAGTCATCTTCAACTGGGCTTTCCTTGCTAGTAAGGCCAAAGCAAATTTGAAGACAGCTCATATTTTTTGTCACTTTTTTTGGGAACTCTCGACACCTCTGATAGATGTCAGATGTATATTGAAGGGACCATACCCTTCATCTACTCAGTAGAACTAGGAACAAGAGTACATTTTTGTATAGTTGACCTAGAAAAATTTCACTCTGTTTTTGTACATACGATTGATTGTCTATCACTACAAAATAGACAATTGTCACATCACCATAGGTCTAACTTCTCACCACTACTTAGGTACAATTAGTTATCACTTTAGGATGACTAAGAGTACATGTATTTTCTTTTGGAAGATGAGCTTTATGTCCGGTCCATTACTGTATTTTGCTTTGATTAATAAAAAATTATATATTTTAAAAAAAAAAATGGACCATAGCTTGATACCCCATTTGTAGATAAACTTTTTTTCTTTTTGCCTTTTCCCCAACATTTACACGTGAAAAATATAATATGGTCAACTTTGACATAAAAATTCAAAAGTTAGTATTCGCCATTCAACTCGGTCGAGTTAACCCGAGTGTTATTTATAAACAGCGGTTGACCCGTGAAGTCATTTCACTCCAACTTGGTCATTTCCTCTTCAGGCCAAGTCCATTGTATTGTATATCACTTTCCCCTCTTTACTGTGAATGTGATCATCATCTCCCAATTATTTTCGCGATGGGATCTCTTCTCCGCATGAATCGCTTTGTAAGTCCCTTTAAACCCTAATTACTACTCCCTTTTTACTAATTTTGACTTTTAATTGTTGAAAAATAATCTTTTTAAGAGTTATTTAGCTCAAATTAATTAATTTATGATAAGCCAAATAGCATAATTGAAATTGCGAGTCAGTTAACGTTAGTATTTTAGTGATTTGAAAGGTTATATTTTCGTCGAGCAAGGTTATTAGTTCTTGGAGTGTGGAGTATACTGAGATTTAGGGACGATTTTTAAGAATGATAAGTAATATTTAAATGAACACAAATTGCAATGATCAACTATTAATATATAAGTGGAAGTTTATTCAATAAGTAGAATTTTTTGTACATAGCTCAGATTACGGAGAATTGAAAGAGAAATGATATAAAATATAAGAACTAAGTGGTCATTTATGTGACTGGGTTTCGATGGTTTCTCTGTTTCTGTTAAAGACGTGATATAGTTAAGTAATTAAAAGTGTGTTTTCTCCAACTATTTAAGCTTTTAGATGAGTTGGTCACACATTTCAATAATTTCCGAATGTGATAGTATACCTTCGTGAGGAGGAGGAAGTGAGGAAGGAGAAGTAAGTGAAAGAAGAGAGGAACTTTACCAAATGAGATAGGCATTGATCCCTTGTGATTGCAAACTATGATATTTATGGTTAGTAGTAAGCGGCTTCACCATAGACTAGTAATTGTAAAAAGAGAATCTATCTAAGCGGTGCAATTTATCCATGAGTATTGAGAACCACTTCTAACTGCCCATTGGGTATAACTGCTTTTTTTAATGGCCAATTCAACTTATCTTGCCTATATGGATCTTGGAGGAATTGAAATCAAAGGTAAAGTTGAAAGTACCTGTCACACTTGCACAGCCCTGCTTGAGGTTTGTATCCTTTAAAATGAAGAAGGTCCAGCTTTGGAAGAATGAGTAGGAATTTTGAGGCCTTGGTTTCATGGATTTGACTCCTTATAGTCTTGGAAGGTTCCCGTCGCCGGTATGATTTATTCTGGAGAAGGCTCTTAAGATGCTGCAGTTGTCAATGTTCCAGTTCTCCAGAGTTTGACTCAACTCTCTTGAGTCTGATCTAACAAGATCTTGTTGACTTTGGCATCATTCTCCTATATGTATTATGTCGCTGGAGTTCTACTCTCTTTATATACTACTACTCACCTTACTTTGATCATGTTCTCTCTGCTATGATGAATAAGTGAGTCAGGAAGGAGGGTTGGATATTAACTGCAATGAACTAAACATGCAATCCATAGAGAGCGGATTGAAAAGCTTATTTAATTAGCAAAATTTGTGTGAAGCTCGGAGTACAATGAATCAAAAGGGTGTTACAAGAGAAAGGGATTAAGAGGTGACTCCAGCAATTGACTGGTGTTTCCCCATTGATAGATTTTGTGTCAGAATGAATTAAAGAAATAAGGATGTCTACTATATCGACAACAACTCCCCTCCCGCTAGAAGGTGGAAGAAGAGAAACTGGGAGTGGAAGAAGAGATGAACTTTACCAAATGATATTCATTATGAGATAGCAACTATTTGCAAGTGGCACTATAGATCTGTAACTGCTAAAAGGAGAATTGATGTGAGCAATCCAATTAATCCACGAGCACCCGGTCCACTTTTTTCTTTTTAAAATTTAGTTGAGAGGCTTTTTTTTAATTTTTAAATTATAAGGAAAGGTCTTACAAAACAGAAAATATCATCAAGCTGATACTGTGAAATTACATCGAGAAAGTTAGTTGAAGAACATTAAAACCCTAAGCAATTAAGCATGTCCAGCATGTTATGTAAAATTCAGCACAACATTTTCCATCTCTCCAGTAATACAGAATGTAAGCAATTATATTAACAGACTGCAGCTGCTCCTATTTGCCATCAAAACATCCTCTATTTTTTTCATTCCATATCGTCCAAGCAATGCTAGGAGGAATACCTCTGTAGTTCTTCTTTAGGGATGCTTCTAGACATGCGGATTCCCAGCACTACAACACACTCCTGAACTTCATAGGCTTCACCAATGGATGCCAAAGTCAGCCACGAACATGGTCTATACCTGCCTAGTAAATTCACAGTGCACAAAAATATGATTCACAGTTTCACAAGCCTTTTCACAAAAGTAGCATCTACTGCACATGATCCAACCCCTTCTCATCAGATTTTCTTGAGTCAAATATTCTTCATTAGACACTAACCAGCAAAGACATGCCACTTTTGTTGGGACTTTAGTCTTCTGGATCAAATTCACAGTGAACAAAAATATGATTCACAGTTTCACTAGCCTTTTCACACAAGTAGCATCTACTGCACATGATCCAACCCCTTTTCATCAGATTTTCTTGAGTCAGACATGCTTCATGAGACACTAACCAACAAAGACATGCCACTTTTGTTGGGACTATAGTCTTCCAGATCATCTTCCAAGGCCACTTCTGTGCTTGCATTGATTGAGCAGCATTGAGGATTTTATAAAATGAACTGACAGTAATTCTACTAGCTTTCTAGAATAAACAATCCTTTTTATCTGGCAGTAATTCTACTAATTGCATCCTCTGTATAAATTTATCAACTTCCTGCATTTCCCTATCAAAGAGATTACTTCTAAACTAGTAGTTCCATCATGTATCGGTAAATGTATCAACCAGGATTACATCAGGATTGTAAGCCAATTTGTACAGCTTGGGTAATTGGTCTTTCAACAAACCAAAACCATCCCAATTGTCTTTCCAAAATCTAATCTTTTTCCCATTACCCACCTTCCCATTACTTATTGAATTCCTCTCAGAGATTACTGATTTGTCTCCAAACAGCTACTCCATGGAGTCTTTACTCAATTCTTTCCAGGGAGCATCTTTCCGATCATTTAACCTCCATAGCCATTTACAAACCAAACTCTAATTATGAGCTCTTAAATTTCTAACTCCCAGCCCCTCTTCCTTCTTATGTTTTGTCACAATGCTCCACCTTACTAAATGATATTTCCTCCTTTTCTCGTTACCTTCCCATAAGAATTGCCTTTTGATTTTATCAATTTTCTTCTCCACACTACCTGGCATAGGGATCGGGGACATTAGATAGGTTGGTATGCCATCAAGGATACTATTTAATAATGTCAGTCTGCCGCCAAATGATAAGTAATGTTGCTTCCAACGAGCCAACTTCTTTTCACACTTCTCAACAACTCCATTCCATACAGATTTATTTTTGAATTTTGCACCTAAAGGCAATCCTAGATAGGTGGTAGGAAAATTTTCAACTTTGCAACCCATAGTATCAGCCAGCATATTTACATTACTGTTAGCATTCAAAGAAAACATTAAACTCTTGGCCTAGTCGATTTTCAGTCATGTTACTGCTTCAAAAGCCAGCAAAACCACTCTCAAATGCAGCACTTATTCTCTTTCAGCCCCACACATTAACAATGTATCTTGTATCATCAACATAAAGCTATAAGAGACTTCTATAAAGTTTCCTGAATGACCCTCCATTTTAAAGCCTTTTATCCAGTTGCTTCTCACAGCAATTTTGATCATCTGATCTGACTCAAAACCTCCATCACTAAAAGAAACATATTAGGGAGATAGTGGGTCCCCTTGTCTCATGCCTCTTTGGGAATTAAAATGCTCTACTGGACTACCATTGATAAGAATTGAGAACTTAGCAGTGGAAAAACAGAATTATATCCATTGAATCCATCTTCCTCCAAAATTCATCTTCTCCCGCATCTTCAACATACAAGGCCAGCTGACATGATCATAAGTCTTTTCCAAGTCTAGTTTAAACACCACTCTAAACAATTTCCTTTTCCAATAGTAGTCATTGCATTCATTTGCCAAAAGTGTTGCATCTGCTATTTGCCTGTCTTTCATAAAAGCATTCTGATTTACAAATACCAATTTTTATATTACAAGCTTCATTCTCTCAGTAGAACATTAGCTATCAACTTGTTTATGCTCCCAAGCGTACTAATAGGTCTGAATTCCTTGATGTTGACAGCCCCTTTTTTCTTTGGAATTAAAGCAATGAAGGTAGAATTCTAGCTTTTAACATATTCTCCTTCCTTGTAAAACACCTTAAAACGTCTTCAGAACATCTTCTTTCACAATATACCAACATTTCTTAAAGAAACTCATATTAAAGCCATCCGGACCAGGTGGCTTATCCCCTTCCACCATATTAATAACTCTTGTTGCCTCAGCTTCATCAAGGTCTCTCCAACCATTCTTTCTTCTGGTCACTGATAATAGCAAGCTCAGGGCATATCCATGAAGGTCTCCAATTCTCCTTCTCTGGAAAATGGTCTTTGTAGAACTCAAGGATGTGATTTTTAATCGTACTTTATCTTCAGTGAATTCCCCATCGATTTGTAGCTTGTCTATCCAATTATATCTCATGTTTGAATTTGCTATTTTGTGAAAAAATCTAGTGTTTTACCTCTGGTTGATCCATAAAAATCTGGAATATTGTCTCCAATGTATCTCTCCTGCCTTGGCTATATCATGTATTCCTTTGTTAACGCTATTCTATTAGATTCTTCTTCCTCTAAGCTACTGTTCTGATTATCACTTTGCCCCCTTCTTTCCAATCGTTGCAAAATCTGATCTTTTCTTCTTCCCAGGTAACCAAAAAATTCTTTGTTCCAATTCTTTAAATCTTCTTTTAACTTTCTGAGCCTTTTTGCTAGTACCACATCTGGTTTGCCTTGGAACTCATAAGAATTCCACTAATTCTCCACTCTGGACAGGACATTAGCATGTCCAGACCACATGTTTTCAAACCTAAAGTACACCTTCCTTCTTTCCCATTCCCCACACTCCAACAATATTGGACAATGATCTGACTCTACCCTAGGTAGCACTGTTTGTTTGATGGCTTTGAAGGAATCATCCCACTCTCATGAAACCAAAAATCTATCTATTCTCGAAGCTGATTCTTCATTATTCCCTCTGAGCATGTGAACTGTCCACCATGTAAAGGAAGATCAATAAGTTCCATATCATCAATGAACCTTGATCCACTTACGATACGTATAGGAATAATTGCTCTTTCAACCTCCACAACTAATTTTCCCACCTATTCAACTTGTCTGTATATCCCTTAAATGCAAAACAAATTATGCAGAGTACTTGGTGTAGCGTTTTTCCAAGATACGATGGTGAAGACCCCTAGTTTCTAATATTTGTGGGTAGCATTTGCTTTGTAAGAACTAGATCATGTTTAGGACACAATCTTATCATTTCCAACAAGACTGCTGAAGGAGAGTTATGTTTTTCAATATATTCTATGATTCTTGTCTAAAGGATATTATTAAAAAGAAACTCTTAGATCCCCGAATTCATCCAACACTTTTAGCTTTTAGCGTTTTAGAGATCTAGGCATATTAAATCAATAAAGAGGCGGCTTACAAAAAGTATATATCATAGAGATGAAAGTCACAATTTAGTTTTCTTGGGTGTTAAGGGCATTATGATTTGACTCTAAGCACTATAATTTGACACTAACTTAGCTGTTATATTTTATTATTGGTTTCTACTTCACCTTGTTCATTTGAAGCAGAATTCCTTTTTCACGAAAGTATGTCATAACTTGTGCTGCAGTTATGTTCAGTGTCTGATTCTTGTTTAACTTGTTATTCTTCTGAGCCATATTTCCTTCTCTTTCATGACCTTATGCCCTAATTTTTGCTGCAGTTATCTTCCATCGTGGATTCATGTAACTGCATCATCGACCCACAATTGCCTGCTGATGACTTGCTAATGAAGTATCAGTACATATCTGATTTTTTCATAGCACTTGCTTATTTTTCCATTCCAGTGGAGTTGATATACTTCGTTAAGAAGTCTGCTGTTTTTCCATATAGATGGGTTCTTGTGCAGTTTGGTGCTTTCATAGTTCTTTGTGGAGCAACACATCTTATCAACTTATGGACATTTAATATGCATACAAGGAATGTGGCAATAGTAATGACTACTGCAAAGGTCTTGACTGCGCTGGTATCATGTATAACTGCGCTCATGCTTGTCCACATCATTCCTGATTTATTAAGTGTCAAAACTAGGGAACTATTCTTGAAAAAGAAAGCTGCACAGCTTGATCGTGAAATGGGTATTATTCGCACTCAAGAGGAGACTGGTAGACATGTTAGAATGCTAACTCATGAAATCCGAAGCACTCTTGATAGACATACTATTCTAAAGACTACACTGGTTGAGCTAGGAAGAACATTGGCCTTAGAAGAGTGTGCATTATGGATGCCAACACGTACTGGACTAGAGCTTCAACTTTCTTACACTCTACGTCATCAAAATCCAGTTGGACTGACTGTACCTATACAACTTCCTGTAATCAACCAAGTTTTCAGTACAAACCGTGCCGTAAAAATATCACCAAATTCTCCTGTTGCAAAACTTCGACCTACTGGGAAATACATGCCTGGTGAGGTGGTTGCTGTCAGGGTTCCGCTTTTGCATCTCTCAAACTTTCAGATTAATGATTGGCCTGAACTTTCAACAAAGCGCTATGCTTTAATGGTTTTGATGCTTCCGTCAGACAGTGCAAGACAATGGCATGTCCATGAGCTGGAGCTTGTTGATGTGGTAGCTGATCAGGTTTGATTTTTCTATTGGAAGTTCCTTCATGTAATATTTTGTAGTTTCTCTTTTGTGTAAGTATGAATTGTGCCCAACCATGCGGACATACTGAGTTTTGGGTGTGAAATTAGATATGGAGAAGACAACAACAACTAATCCCAAACAAGTTAGGGTTGGGGTTGACCAGATGAATCCTCGCTAACCATGTTTCTCCATTTAAACTCATTTGAGGCCAACATTTTGTCAAATAACAGATAGGGAGAAGACCAATTACAAAAATCTGAGATATCCTCTGATAATCTGCAACAGGAATTGCATAGCTGAGTTGTTATTTGTATTATTGGTATTATAAATTGGAATTGGCAGAGCTGAATTTTTATTAGTAAAATTGTTATTATAAATATTTTCAAAGATGAATATATATCTTTCATCTGTTGATTGCTTTCCGGTGAGTGAATGGTTAAGCTGGTTGTGGATGTGTTTATTGAGTGTATCTTAGTAGATTTTCTGCTAGGACCTTAACTCCCACTAGATTTTGCTTTCATAGCTGACATACTGTATTAGAAGCATAGGAAGTAAGATCTATGGTATATAAAAATATTAGGAAGTAAGATCTATGGTATATAAAAATATTAGGAACTGCCATTCTGAATTAATTGAGTAGTCCTTTCTTGGTACATAAAATTTATCATATGTAGTTTTTTAAGTACTTCTATCATGTGAAGTGAATCACTTCTGGGGTAATATATTTAAGTGTATAAAAGTAAATACTACTGAGTTGCTACAAAAATGATATTTCAACAGAGCTGTTTCAAAAAGTTACGTATCTGGCATCTTACTTCTTCATCAGAAACTTAACTTTTTCATTCTGTCCCTGGTAATGCACTGTTCTCGAATGTAATTTAGCTCACTAGCAAGTGGCAAGCTTAGTCTTAACTTGACTCATTAAATAATCATGATATTTTTCCATTTACAGGCGACACGTCCAAGTTTTACTGTTTTTGCTGTTTGCCTTGTATGATATTCAGGAATTTTTACTTTTTCTCCATACTTAAGAATTATTATCTTTGTCTCTGATTCGTGGATTTCCAACGGATATTGATGGAAAACACAACTCAATCAACTTGGCCTCAATCTCAAATTAGTTAGGGTCTGCGATATGAAACCTCTATATCTATTCCACTCCGACAGAGGTCCAGAAATCAGATTTCAAGGAAATTCGTCATAGTTGGACTATTTTTAGGTTTGCTGTTAAGTGTTAACCAGCCGTAATCCTCATTTATCTGGACTTGCCACCAGCTATTATTCATTTCATTGCGGAAAATATGACAATTAGTAAAAGAAAGGGACAACAGAGGAAAAGACATTCATGTCGAATCCCTCCCCGCCCCCCCAAACCCCACCCCCCTAGGAG
>MCJB01051676.1:26244-53372 GCA_002018475.1 Nicotiana obtusifolia
CCCCCCCAAAACCAAGGGCCGATGTAGCCCTTCGGAGTCAGTAATTTTGTTTAAACTTTATATTTGTGTTAAAAATTATTGAATTAAGTTTAATTATTAATTTAGAACCAACTAACTTAAAGAATTAAAATACTGTATTCATAAGTTTCAAATTTTGGCTCCGCCTCTGCCCCAAACCCCTTCCATATTTTATGTCTGTAGTTAAATTCGTTTTTGCATCTTAAAGTTTACACTAAATTAATAAATAACTTTTATATCTTAATTATATACATTTATATCACTTAATTGCAATTAATTAGTAGTCACGCATTAATTTATAATTGACTAGTAATAAATTAATATATCTTAGTATAACTATCGAGGTGAATATTTTCTTTTTCCTTTTTACTGCCCCTGAGGTCCATACTTTCGAGTTTCGAGTAAAAGAAAACGTCCATTTGGCTTAATGGCAGAATTAGTGCCAAATTTTCGAAAGTCATAACAGTTTGATGAAACCATCAATAGTTTTAACAAAAGAATATTGGAGTTACAATAATCTAATTCAGACATTTTCTTGTATTTTATTCTTTTAATTATTTCAATTCAAAGAAACTTTTTTTGCAGTACCTTTCTTTTCCAGTTTATAAGATAAATCACTATTCACCAATCATCACGCACTCCATTGTGTGCAGTGCCACCACTAAAATAGCAGAAACATCAGACACAACTTATTGCTACTCTTTAATTTATGTATTGTATTTTCTTCTTTAATCAGTTTCGAGAAGAATGTTATATTTTTTTTATAAATAATTTAATTTTAAATTTTTTATTTTAATCTTAATAAAATAATTTACAACCATATAAAATTTATTTTAGATTATAAAATTAATTTTTTTTTTAAAATTTCATATCAAGTCAAACACCGTTATATAAATTAAAACGAAGAAGTATACTAAAAACAAAAGGCTGGGGACGTGGGATTGTGCGAGAAATGTACTGTCGTAAGAAAATGTATACAATCTGAACAAACTTTAAAGAGTCAGTTATGATCAAATACACTATGAATTATGATGAGATGAATGTCTTATCCATTTGCAACATAAGGTAACAAAAACAAGGCTTAAGACATCTTACGTTAGCTGTTCCCTGCCCCCACTGTACATTTAAAATATTCTTTGGTGTTATATGATCAATTTTCATAGGTTAAAGTCAAATTTATGAGATTTTTGTAACACCCTTTTTTTATATTCAAATTATTATTAGTTAAAGGAGATCATTTCCTCCTTACTCCTCTCCCTTATCTTAATTTAATGTTAAGAAAATTCTTTTTTGTATTCAACATATACATCAAAATGACACTATTAAGCGCATGACATGTATATTATGCATAAAGTTTATCAGTTAAACATAATGTATTAGAATCACAATATTCTACTAATAAATAAAAGAATCTTTCTTCTTCTCTATACCATTAATCAAATATTATTACATAATTTTAACACATGCAACCTATGCTCTATTAAAATTGCTACCACAAAAATTATATTAGAATTGTAGGTATTTATCCTTAATCAGGCATCTTCGATTCAAAGCTTAAAAATGAAGTCGCTAAGGTCATTTTATTCCTCAAGGGAGATTTTTGTGCGTGAATTCAGATTAGTAGAGCACCAAAAATATATGGTATTATCATATTTAGCCCGCGCCAGAAATTATTTATATTCGTAGCCGAAAAAGTATATAGAATTTGTATAATTTACATACTAATATATACATATATATATATATATACATATATATATATACATTTTGAGAGCGACTATACAATATCATTTTTTCAAAAATAATATATGCGGGGAGAAATCCCAAAAAATAAATAAGAAAGACTTCTCATCTTAAACCTGAGTCCGGAACTAAAGTGTGGTTCTTTTGGACTCAAATGATACAAATAGGTAAAAAATTATGTACTATTTTATATATAACGCGGTTATTCACCGCGCTATACCTTAACGGTTATGAAAGAGTTTGGCCAGATCTAAATTTATCTCCACGGGCAAATACGGAGCGAGGACATAATTTCTCCCTAACTTTACATAATCCACAAGCCGAGTGGTAAAATTTTAATTTTCTTTGTGTTACGATATTTATTTTTATGTTAGTATTAACACTTATATATTCCATAATTTTTTTTTTTTTTTTACATATTTGGTTCCAAAAGAACCACACCTTGATCCCGGATTCTCTTCAACCTCCTCCCATTCCCTCTCCACACTGCATTTCCTTCTTTCTCCCTCTATATGCCTAATTCACAGTATACATTTTTATTTTTTGGTAATTACACACACACATAAAACCTCACTTGCCTCTACAAAACCACAACAAAAAACAAGAATACCACCAAAATCCTCTGCCTTCTGTTATTCAATTTGTTACCAAAAAAAACCCTATAAAGTTTTTTACTATCTTTTTCTCTACTCTTCCTCTCTCTCACCACCTTCATCTTTTGTTCCATTTCGGACTCTTTTTCTCCAAATGGGTCTGTTTCAATAGGCCTTTCTACACACATTCCTACTCTTTAGAATTCCATATTTACATCTATAAATAAAAATTGTGTCTTTACACAAAAAGGGGTTGCTTTAATTTATCAGAATTATAAAATTCTAGTATTTTCTTGCTATTTTTGAGCTTATTTAATTTACTAAGATCATCCAAATCTCACATATTTACATACAGTACAAAGATTGTGTTTTTTCATAAAAGGGGTTGCTTTAATCTATTGGAATTTTAGAATTCTAGTATTTTCTTGAAATTTTGAGTTTTTTCTGTTTTGTGGGTTTGAGGTTTTATTTACTATTTCAATGGCTGCTGGTGCGAAAGAAGTGTGTGGTGAGACAACAGTGATTGAAGCTCCTGCTGTTCAATCTCTGTCACCAAACACTGACAATAATATTATTTCTGAATCTAATAATGGTTGTGTTAAGGAATCTGATCCAATCCCAAATGCAAAATCTGAATACCAAATGCAAGATATTGTTGACATGTTGAAAAAACTCAAGTTGAATCCAATGGCTAAGGAATTTTTCCCTTCTTCTTATAATAATAATAATCGTGGTGATCAGATGCTTCTCATGAGTAATTTTGTGCCAGCTAACAAGACTCCTCTAGGTGCTGATGGTTTGCAAAATAACAGAAGGGTATACATTTCAGTTCTTGATTCAGATTATAATTCTTCATTGATTATATGATTGAAGAAAAATTGATTATTTGGTCTGTTTTGTCGGTTGTTTCATGACTTAACAACTAGTTCAAGATTTCCGCGTGGCAAAGTTGCAATTTTGATGTTGTCAAATTAATGGTGAATGAATTCTTGTTAAGTTTTGTTGTACTCTGTGTGTGTTTGTTTACTTAAAACCTTTTGTTTGTTTTAGTACTTGTGGGAGGTGGCTGTTTAAGCATTAATTGTTTTAGTATGAATTGCTGTGGTTTTGGAAATAGAACTGCAATTCCAGCCTTTGGTTTGGAAAATTGTAACATTTCCTTGTTAAGAATGATCTTTGGAAATTACCAAAAACAAAATTTAAAATATATATATATATATATATATATATATATATATATAAAAGAATGATCTTTGGAGCTTCAGTAATCTGTTTCTCAAATTATGCAATCAGACATTGCTCATTTATTGCTGAATGTACTGAATATAGGAACTGGGCTTCACAATTATCAAGGAAATGTTTGAAGGGTTTATAGTCAAAAATGGATTTCTGACACTTGGTTTATTGATTTGGGCTTCCTGATATTCCACTCATTAACAGTGAAAACTTGACATTCAGTTAGTTAAATTGGATCACCGAAATTTGGTTGTAAGTTCTATTACTGATACTTGGGTGGTTAAAAACGGATGAGTATCATCGGTCCATTATAGTGGATGACGTGGAAATTTGTCGTATTGATCTGAATGTGAACGTGCTGTTTGCACCTTTCTATTACAATGGTTTTTTCGGTGATACTTAACCTTTTGCTGTATGTGGATGAGATTTAGGGGATTATTTTGTTGTTTTGTTATACTTGAATCCAAGTTTTTGTCAGTTCGTCTAAATCTGAATATATTTGTAAATGATGAATTGCATCGTGTTTGTTATGAAGGTCTCCAGGGCTTCAACTTCCCTTACTTATCGATTCAAAGCATCTCTATGTGTTTTGACTGCATTTGCTAACTGTAAACTACTGAATCTGTTATCAGGAATTTGTACATTATGCTTAAATGCAGTTGTGATTTTTACATTTTTAGCTTTATGGAATAGTTATGGAGGAATTGTTTTCCCCTAGACTTTTTTGTTTTGGAAAAAGTTTTGCATTTGGAACTTGACTTCTGCACTTGTAACATTCAATAACCTACAGTGCCATATTTATGTTTCATGTCAATATGGGGTTAATGGGTTTTATTTGGTTACTTTAAATGTCAGTTTGATTTATATTGAGTCATCGCAGCCATCATCTCTAGAGTTTACTCATTAAATAAGTGATATTTTTGCTGTTGACTTTTACATCTCTTGGGTTAATGGTAATTCCCTAATTGGGAAAGTTTTATCTGTATGCATGTTAGAGTTAGTTGTTGTTTACATTTTCATAAGAACATTAATTTAGATGATTTAGAAAATATGGAGAATTTCTATTACTTTTTAGTTGTATTTGCATATTATTGGCATGAGACGAGTTTAAATGGAGTAATATAGTCAGTGAGGATCATATAGCTGACTTGAACTTATTTTGGGACTGAGGCATAACTGTTGTTTATGTTGTATCAGTTCAGATGATTTCCTAGCTTCATAAACTTATCAACAACATACTTGACATTTCAGTTGCGGCTTTGCCTGGATCAATCTGGTCTTATTTTGTATGCTAACCAGAATATTTGAATCACAGACAGCCATCTCTATTTTCTTGTGTTCCTTGTAATATCTCCTAAACTTGTGTTTCCACAGAGAGGCAACAACTATAGCCAAGGCAAAAGGAGAATGAACAATAGAGCTTACAAGGCTCAAAGAGAAGATAGCATCAGGCGAACAGTATATGTCGCTGAGATAGATAACAACGTAAGGATAGATTCTCATTAATTTTATGTGATATTTTTTATTAGTACTCAGAGAGTATCTTTGGTTTTGCCTTTTCAATATCTAGGTCACCGAAGAGCAGCTTGCTGCGTTGTTTAGTGCTTATGGACAAGTAAGTCGCTTTGCTCTTCTGAACATTGATGTGATCCATTATATTAGATATTTGAGTGCTCTTAAGTGCATATACTTGTAGTTCTTTGAGGCATCTAAATTAGAAATAATGAATTGCTTTTCTTTTCTGTTCTTAGAGTGGTAACTTTGCCCCTTTTTTCGACCTTGATTTAAAATTAGGGAATAATGAATTACTCCCTTTTTTCGACCTTGATTTAAAATTATTACCTTAATTATGCATTATAGAGTGTCATATAACTTGAGTATCAGATAACTAATAATCGGCTAATCGCCAACGTAATTTATGACTTGGTATATGCATTAGTTATCTGGTCTTTAGACTTAATCGGAATATCGTCTCATTCGTAAGTTATATAAATAACATATTGATGCTGGTATGTGCAAATATCTGTAAATTATATTTGGCAAAAGAATATCTAGTTTTGGTTGTCTGAAATTAGGAGAACAAAAACGTGTAAAACGTGTTGGAAGGCTCATTAGCCTAAGGTAGCTTTGTAATTTTTAATTTCTCGTTAGCTTGCCGGAGTTTGGAGTTATTCCTGTTAATATCACATGTCGACAACATAGGAGAAGTATTGGAAAGAAGAAGCAGGAATGAGGAAAAGATAACAGATGATTAAAACAATGAAAACAAAGACTCTAAAGTAAAGTGCTTAGATTATAAATGAAACTACCAAAGCTTCAAACAATACCATTTAACTCAATGCATAAATGTCATTATTAAACTGAAAGACTTTAAAGTACTTATAAGCTGCCAACTTTCTTACTCAAAGCAGTATTTTAAAATAATTAAAGAAAAATCATGATATGACTTACTAAAGACCTATCATAGAGACTCCCTATGTACCCCTGAACTAGAAACTACATTAATAACCTAAACCTGGCTAGCGGTTTACTGATTGAAAAAGCACTTACATGTGAAGATAAGACCTAATAAGAATATGACATTTGTAATATTTAACCACTACCGGCGCATAAGTTCTCATTTCCTCCTTGTAATCCAGTGTCCACATCTGAGTGAAGACACCTTCCTGTAAATGTTGCTATATTCAGTGTCTCTCAGTGAAGTTGCTGGTGACTGTATTAAGGAGGGGCTGGATTTTGTTGTGGTTTATTGCATGACCATGCTTTCTGGTGAATTAGTACATGGGTCATAGTTTGTACGTGGCTTTCCCAAATTGGAAGCTTTGTCCACTTGACTTTGGTGAAGACGACTTTGATAGACGAGGAGTCTTGCCCTCATGGTTAGTGTGGTTAAGGCTTAATGAATATTTAATACAGTCGTTCATTTGACCTGAAGTAAATCCTCAATAGCCCCTATCCAAGGAAAGTTTACGTCATTGGTTCTTGCAGTATCCTAACTTGAGGCACCATACTCTAAGAGGCAGCTTATATAGTGGTCTACGGTTTAGGCACCAATATAATGCTTTATTGTGCGCTTACAGTTTTTGCCCTAGAAGATGCATTTCAACTGGCTTCATGGGGCATCATGATTTGTATTTCCAAAGTTGCTTCTTGTGAGAATTGATATTTTCGCGCTCTTGTTTCAACTATTCATTGTGGGACCAAAAATCTTGTCACGAAGAAGTTCTAAATGTGTGGGAGGGCATAGATCGAACTGCTTGTGTGAAGTATGGTGAAGGTTGCGATGAATTTCAGGATGTTTATCTTCCTGTTTGTCAGCTTAGTTTCTAAATTTTATGCCATATTTGTGATCGCGTAATTGATATACTTCCAAAATAATGACTTTTACGGTTTTACCTCATAGCTACAGCATATTTATTCTAATCAGTCAATCAACCAACTGCGCCACAATCTCCGCCGGCATATTTGTTTATTCATTTTACATGTTATGCTTAATGTGAATGATTCCTCCTTTTCTGTTCAAGGTAGACTGTAATCATGTTCCTTTTTTCTGAGAAAAATTTTAATGTGTTAATGTATCAAGGAGTGTAATGATGGTCATTCTCATTTTTGCTACTTCCTTTCCAGGTTGTTGACTGCCGAATTTGCGGTGATCCCCATTCCCGTCTTCGTTTTGCTTTTGTGGAGTTCGCTGATGAATGTAAGTTGGATGATTTGGCTTGAAATCTTCTTAAGACAGCTGAATATTCAAAGCTAATATGGAACCGATCCTAGCAGACTCTGCGAGAGCAGCACTTAGCCTTTGTGGGACAATATTAGGTTTCTCTCCACTGAAGGTCCTACCCTCGAAAACTGCTATTCTACCCGTGAATCCAACATTCCTTCCAAGGGTACGGATAAATATTTTGCACTTTATTCCTTATCCAAAAAAAAGGAACTTTGGCACTATGCTGTGCTAGTATGTGGATGATGCTGAGGAATAGTTTTTATGTTGTTTTTATGGAACTAATTGCTTAATTCTCAATTTAATGTTGATGTTTTCTGTAGTCGGAGGATGAGCGTGAGATGTGCGCGAGGACAGTCTACTGTACAAATATCGATAAGAAGGTAGACATTTTCATCTTAGAGATCTTGTAAAGTTTTCTCATTCTTTTCTTGTCTGCATCCTGTCAGATGCACATTTTTGGTAGTTATTATGCTCTGCCTCATACTTGGCTGCTGGTTAAATTATTTTTTTCTTTCTACCATAGTATCCATTAGCATTTTATAATTAGTTTACAACCAATTACTCTATTCTGAATAGGTTACTCAGGCGGACGTCAAGAACTTCTTTGAAACAAGATGTGGTGAGGTCGGTATGATGTTTAAACGTTTGCATTAAGTTTGAAGTTTTAGCTTAAGAAGTGATATTGAAGAACACTCTTACTTTGCAGGTTTCTCGTCTGAGGCTTTTGGGGGATCACGTGCACTCAACCCGCATTGCTTTTGTTGAGTTTGTAATGGTATGTTTTCTTATCTTTGGTAGGGATTGTTGAATGTTATATAACACAACTTCTATTATGTTGCCTCAGACTGCACTCTCTTATTTCCTCCATTATTCGTTGGCCGCCCTTTTGCCCATTTGATTGCTATTGAGGAAAGGAAGGTTTAAGATTATTACTTGGGTAGCTAAGGAAATATGCAGCAAGATATCAAATCTTTGCCTTTTAAAGCTAAAATAGGTATTTAGTTTAAGGCTGATAAAGGAAGAGCACTTATGACTGCTTATTGGCTTCCTCAAAACAATATGTTAAATTGTTAATATGGAATGGAATTTGAATGTAATCTTATACTTGAAAATTGCGCAGGCTGAGAGTGCAATTTTGGCATTAGACTGTTGCGGTGAGATATTGGGATCCCAACGCATCAGGTAAAAGCATATTTACAAGTGGCTATGGCCTCAGCTAGTCCACACTTAAACTTTTCTAGAAAGATTGTTTCATTTTTCTTTTTGTATTTTCCATCTTTCTGATATTGGTATATTGGTTTAGCTGTATTCAAGGAGGCGCCACGTCATGCTTTCTAATTTCCCTACTGCCAAAACTTTTCCTTTTCGTCTCTCTCTCTCTCCAAAATATTATTGTGCCATTCCATGCGTTCTACTTTTTTGTCATCTAAAAGTCTATCGTGAATATAATGCTTGTGGCTTAAAGATCACAGAGTAGCTCATGCTCGATAGTAGAGAATAAATCAGAAAGTTTTCTAGTTTTGGGAGGACGATTGAATCTTATTTTTAGTAGTCCTGTTCAAGGTTAGTTTAGAAGATGTCTCTTAGTAATGTCCAAAGGCTACTTGCATTAGTAGAGTTGAGAATTTTGAGGGGCTTGGTTTCATATATAAATTACATGTACAACTTTAGTTAGTAATTTGAAGAGATGGGAAGTTATTAATTATTAAATCTCTTAATTGTTTCTGTTACTTATCTAGGAAAAAGGAAATTTCTAGTGGACACCAACCTAAGTTATCATTGAAATACATATTTATTACTTAAGTCTAACTAGGTATGACTAGAATAGGAATCTAGATCTTATTTTCCTCTCTGATTGTAACAAATATGAAGGGATCTTATCCAAAAGATACAATCTGCTAAGTATTTGAAAATAGATTAATTTTGCTGGAGTTTTCTTTTTACAATTATGGAAGATCATTAACTTGTAATTCTAATGATTAAAGTGTCAAATATACCTTTTTTTAGTGTCAGACTACTTGGAAAAGGAGAAAGGAAGTGTAATTCTAACTTTGCAGTCTTGTCTAATTTTGCAACTTTATTAATTTTGTAGGGTGAGTCCTTCGAAAACACCAGTGAGGCCACGACTTCCCCGTGCCATGATGCAGTAACCGATGCTTGTTCTTATGACACGGAAAGAGTTCAGGAAAGCCCTCTTGGAAGACTTGAGGTCACCTTGGGAAGACGAAGCAAAATTCTGTTTCAGTAATTTCCATCTTTTCTTTTTCTTTACTGAACATGGCATTACCTTTGGGTTTAACCAACTACTTAACGAGAACATCCTTACCTTTAGTACTTTTAGCTTGATCAGTCATTTTCTTATGAATCTCTTGCTGGTTGAATGCCGGTTCATAATTTGATCTTTCGTCTCTGGACACAGCATTGCATGTTTCTGTTTGCTCTCAGTGCACGGGAAAAATTTACCCGCACCTGGTGTTTTACGCCAAATTACATAAAGTTACCATAATTAAGTATTGATCTGAGGTCAAGTGACCATAGTATATGCGGAAGACATGTGTCATGTATTCGTTCATGTGGTGTAGTCACCTGGTGTGGGTGAATTTTCTCTTAGTGCATTTTGCGATCTTCAATAAGATGATAATATCTCTAATATTGATTTAGTTTGAGCTTGCTTATTATAGCGACAGAATCAGAGGGAAGAGAAGGAAAGAGAAGAAGAAAGGGAGAGGACGCTCAGATTTTGGCTCTTGTTTCTATCTGTTTCTTCTTTTATAACTATAGTGTTTGGGCCAATTCGACTATTTCATCGGCAAATCAAACCGACTGAAAACCTGATTAGTTTTGATTTGATTTAATTTGGTATAGAGTAAAAAAATTCAAACCAAACCGACATATAAATATATAATTTTGTATATACTTTTAAGACTATTCTTTAGAAAATGTCTAGAAATGTTTGTGATCCTCTCATAGGATGTAATATTTAATAGAACTATCAAGTGTATCTATTGTTATTTACTTTAAATAATGGTTTGTATCATTACTATCTTATCAAATGTTATTAAATGCAAATATTTATATATGTCAAGATCTATTAAACTCTTATATTTTCAAATTTAAATGGTATTTTATCGGTAACTTTAAAGTTAGATAGTACATATCATTATTTAGGTTTCATATTAATTTTTGTGTTTAATTAGTAAATTCGATTCATCAACGAAAAATTATGGTTAGACAACTAAGAAAACACTATCATGTGCTATTAAAAAAGTTCTTTCATAAGAATATTTTAATACTCCATCGGTTTCAATTTATGTGAACATATTTTTTTTTTAGTCCGTACCAAAAAGAATGACCCCTTTTCATATTTAAAAATAATTTATCTTTATGTAATGATTTATAGTCATATAATATATTCATTTTACGTTACAAGTTCAAGAGTTTTTTCTTTGTTTAAATTCCGTGTCCGTCAAATAGCTTCTCATAATTAAAAAGGAAGGAGTAGATAAAATGTTTATCAGTTTTTTTAAAGTTTTACTAAATATATATTTACTTATCAAAGCTTTATGTCTAAATTTAATACAGATTAAAATAATATTTATATAACAGAAAACCTTGAAGAATCGGTAAAATCAAAGCAGCCCAAATAGATATAGTTGGTTTGGTTTGATTTTGATAGAAAACGAACCAAGTTGGTTTATGTACACCCCTACTTGCCATTCAGTTGACACCTTCCTCAGTAAGAAGAAGCGTCGGGTCCTGAATATTCATTTGGTTTTTGTGTCATAATCGTTATGGGAGAGATGGTTGGTTTGCAATCTCACGTTCTCTTTTTGCTGCCATAGAGTCGACCATGAATATTTACGGAGATACATATGAGAAGAGGTAAAAATTTATCTGCATCGAATGTGTATTATTTAAATCAATAGATGTATGATATGTGTTGTACATAGGTATTCTCTTTGAAAATCTTATGCTACCCACCTTGTCCAGAAACACTTTCTACGTCGTGTGTTCACAGAAAAATCTGAAAACTAGGCCAGACTGATATAGAATCAAACTGATTATATAAGTTAATGTGTTGTTTTTGTCTGGTACTATTTGATGCTAAATTTAGAAAACTGTCAATTTTTTATTTGGTTTTTGGTATTAAGAAAAAAATAATTCTAACCAAAGTTGCACCAAACTGGCTATATTGAAGTTCTTAGGTGGGGAAGAAGTTACATTTTGAAAATAAGTATATTGACTTTAACGACTAAAGATCAAGTATGGGCAATTATATTTTAGTTGATTGAATCATTTCTCGATAGTTATTTGTTCAAAAATATGCCAATTTTTAATAAGGTTACTGTTTTCAGTAATACGTGGAAAGATCAATTAACTTGCAATTTAAGACAAAAATTGCAGTCAACAGAATTGAATTCGAAAAAGGAGGAAATATTGAATAATGTCCTTGTTGTTAATTAATCACTCACTATATATCCTTTTAAGGACGACGAACAAAATTGCCAAATTGGCCAGAAGACGGTGGTAGAGGAGTAATAAATATTTTTTTTTTATTTTTAATTAAATATTTTGATTTTGAGTTCTGCGAATGAAGTTGTTTTGTGTAGGAAGTGTTTTATTTTCAAAATACAAATATCCGACACAAACCTAATAAGCTAGTCGATCCGAAAGTGAATACCGAACGTTGAATAAAAAATCAAAAACATTGTCCAATCAGAAAGGCTTCTGGTATGAGATGCCCCCACTCTTTTAATTACAAATTAGGACATGTGAATAGGAGAGTGACGTGTACCTATTTACACCCACATATTTTCTTGGTCTTAATTCAAAGTTATCTTGATTATATTGACAAGTATGACGTGGTGTATTATTAGAATTCGAGTCAAATCGAGATAAAAACCCGATTATAATTTAGTTTGATTAGTTTGGTGTTAGAAAAAAATCGACCATAATTTGTTTCGTTTAGTTTTAACTAAAAAAAGTCAAACCGAAACTAAATCAACCCGACATTACATGTATACAAGTTTAATATTATTTTATACATAAAAATAATAATTGCAGTGTAATTATAAATATTTAAAAACTTTTTCATAGTTCTCTCTTTTAATGTATTATTTCAAGTTTGAACTTAGAACTTTTGAATGATCTAATATGTTTTATAGCCCATAAAAGTTAGTAACTCAAATAAAATCCAAAGCAAAATCAAATCAACACTAATGTTAACAAAAGAATTTAATCAATACTAGGAATGACAATAGTATTGGAGATTTAGTTTTTTGTTTTGCATTGGTTTAGATAGTGAAAATGCATAACTTACTTTTAATATTATTTAATCATGTAATTAATACTTAGTACTTATTCGTCTTACTTATTTTAGCATGACTTTTGTACTTTTAGATGATGCTTATTTTTATTATAGCTTATTAATTATAAATATTTATTTTATGCGATTGATGAGTATTTTAGTATAATTATGACTCATCTCATATTATTTAATATTATTTTATTGTGTAACATCTTATATAGTTTTATCCTACTAGGACCTAAGAAATATTAGAGCATAAATTATATATTTTATGCTATGAAGATTTTGTCGGAAAAAATCCGAAAAATCGAGATTGAAAAATCCGACTTTTGTTGGTTTGGTTTGATATATAAATTTGAAAATCCGAGACAATTGATTTAATTTGGTAATTGAAAAATCTGAACCAAACCGATCTATGTACACCCATACGTATTACTATATTTCTTTTATATTGGATTATGGTCAAGTCTACTGGTCAAATTAAATCAAGCCACCTTCAAATTGCTCCAAGAAAAGAGTTTGAACATTTGTATATGTCAACAAGCTGATAATTAATTTATATAGTTTCTATTGAATTACTCACGTAATTTGTTTTGTTATGTTAATAAAAAGGATTGTTCTATTTTTCTTCCCTTTTTATCTTTCACAATAATTAATAGGGTAGTAAAGAAAAGGCAAAGTATAATGGAACTCTTTACACAATTGGAATTGGATTCCTCTGGGAACTTTTATGGGAGCTTTAAATAACATTGCATTCTAAATCAAATCTGATTCAAATTATCAAGACCTTATAAACTAAGTTAAGATTCTTCCTTTCAATCCATATCTAGTGTGAACAGATGCCTTGGAAATCTTCCATTCAATTGCTAATTGATTAGGTGTGACACTTTCTTTACAATCAAGATTCCTTGAAATTTCCTCTAGTTGAATAACTAACTCCGCCTATATGTGCTTCAATTAATAAAGTTTTCCAGAATTCAAATCCAAATTTAGTACTATAAAAATATTATCCAATTAAGCTTATTCACAAAAAATAGTTGGTTTAATCAAGGGTAAAACTATGATTCATCACACAATTACACTTGTGCGAATAGATCAAAAACAATTTTCTTATGTATATGATAAATATTGAATTTAGCTTTTTGATATAGAGAGAACTTATCGTTTAGTGATAGAGGTGGTTAAAAGTTACTAGTTTAGATTTGATAAAAATTTCTAAATGGTTTAATAACTTCTCTGTTACCATTTGGAGGTGCAACATGTACGCTAAATTTTTTTGCCTTTCGTTCGGTGTTTATTGGGACTTCAATTAATTCAGATTTATATCGCGTAAGGCCTATTAAAAGAGGAGTCACTGCCTATCAGATTTTTTTTTTCATTCTTAGAATTCAAATTCGAGTCGTCTGATTAAGAGTAAATAAATTCCTACCGATCCCATGCTAGAAACGTTGGAGGTATGTACTTTAAGTTTCCATTTGACCATAGATTTATTCATGAAATACAATCAATTTATGAAAAATATTTGAGTATCTTTTCAAGTTCCTAAAATCTTGTTTAAGGCAATAAAATTTTTTCTTTCACTCAAAAAACTTTAATTATTTTTTAAATAATATACATGTCCAAACATAATTTTAACTTTCAAAAATTATTTTTTAACACAGACTTTAAAAATGTCCAAACACGGGCTAAAACATAGTTCCTTATTAGAGCTAGCTTATAGCTAGGTAGCATGCATGTGGACAAGTTGTTCAATGAAATCAATGCAACTTCGTGTATTGTGGAGAGCCGAGGAATGAATAATTAACCCAATTTGCTTTCTTTGACTCCATCTCTGGTCATTCTAGACTGCTTGATTGATTACGACGGTCAACTTTTCCTAAATATATCCACCTTGTCAATCTTTTTTCAAGTCCTCTCCTCTTACTAATATAAATATGTACATATAAATCTTAATTACATATTTATAACGCCAGCACTTCTCCCTTTCCTCATAGCCATATATATCCAAGAAATCATCTTCTCCCCATAATATTCGCAAAAGGAAATATTAATATTCGATACTTGAAATTTATTGTCCGGACCAGAACAGCTATTGCCTTGTCGAACAAAGACATGTCAAGCGGAAGAAATGGGAGAGATCAGGTGAAGGTGGTGATAATAAACACAGAATATATAGAGACTGATGCTAGGAGTTTCAAATCAGTAGTGCAGAAACTAACTGGAAAGGATCATGCGGCAGCTGCTTCAGTTCAAAATTCTGCTGTGACAATGTCGAAGTTCAAGTCTAACAATCCTAGTCCTAATTTAGGAAGGGGAATGTCATTCAAGTTGGATAACTTGCTGAAATTAGAGTTGCCTTCTTTCGACAACCTTTTGCCCCTTTACGCAGAAGAAGATCAAATATGTTCTTAACATAATAAACTTTTGTGCATACTAATGCTGCTACCCTTTTTTTAATTACTTCGTGATGGAGTGCAATATATATAACAGTGGAATAGAGTACTGCTTGTCTATATTTTCTTTTCATTCTATTTCTCTCGCCTTTTTTACTCAACTTCTACTATATCTTTGCTACTTTCAGTTTAGTTATACTTCCCTAATTACATTCTTTTAATTTATTCCAAAAAAGAAATGATGGGATTCTTGCGAATAAGACTGAAAACATTCAATTTTTGGTGTAAAATAGGAATGCTCGCTCTCTCTCTCTTTTATTTTAAGGTAATATGTATATATATAATCAGTTGAACCTTTAAATGGGGTTGTTTACCCTTAATTACGAGTAATAATTAAATTTGTATGTGATTTTAAGGATATGTAATTTGGTTTAATACAGTTAAAAAATGAACAGAAATAGAGACTAAATTCAGCGAACAAGGAAGAGAGCAAACCACTAATATTGAGTAGCTTTTTTGTGTTAGAATCCTCTGGAAATAAAATATGAAGTACATAAATAAGTAGAATAGACTATAGCTTTGTGTATATTGATCGCGGATTATGTGTCTTGTTTACAACAGTGCTGCCCCTTTATATAGGAAGGGGAAAGAACCCTGTATAAGATAAAAAAACCTATCTACAAGGTAAAAAATCCCTAAAATTAATGGCTACAACGTCTTTATTAATTTATGTCGTGATTCCCACCGAGAAACTCACTTATCAACGGATTTTCGATCCTGCAGTTATGCAAAACTGATAATTTTATCATAGGGTGTTTTATCCTAACCGACCTCGACGATCTCGTCTCGGACGCCTTGGCTTTGAGCTTCGTTCCGATGATATCCGGTCTCGGACTTCTCTTCTCGATGTCCCGGTCTCGACCTATCGAGCGACGACTTCAATCGACGCTGGTCGTCAAATCCCAAAACCGGTACTTGTCACTCCTTTTTGGCGGGTCGAACGAGATTTTCTAACCCTTTTTAATGGATAAAAGGTCCAATAAAACTCGCAAAGGGGTTTTCAATTTTGGAGGTGACAAAGAGGATAATTATGAAAATTTAGAGCCGCCACCTGACAATTGGTTCTTGGTGTGTCAGGCCACCATTTCAGAACTTAGACTCAAAGCCAAGTTCATACCAGAGATTTGGGTAAGGGGGTTCATTTGACTCGGGGAGAAGGTGTTAGGCATTCCCCGGTCCCGTGAAAGTCATGGTTGCGTACTCAATTTAGTTGGCTTTTAATACATTTGGATTGAGACAAAAAAACACACAGGAGGTTTGAGGTTATTCCACCTAATAAAGAAAGAAAACAGAACTAAAAATACTACGAGTTTCACTTTTGGTCTTCACATACAAATACCTCGGGGCATTCCCCAAAATGTCAAATACATAAGTCCTTCGGGGCATCCCCCGGATAAATTTAACTAGGGAATGACCTCTCACCTCAAAATTAACAAAGCGTCCTAGTATTGCCTACCCAAGTGTGATCAGCCTAAGCATGCTACTAGCGAACGTGAATAAGCAAATGAGATCTAAAGTAAAGAAAAATGGAAATTCAGTTCATGATCTTGTTCTTTTAACGTTCATTTCAAGTATTTAGCCAAACCCGGTCCAAAAAGCCACTAAAGACAAAAAAAGAGTAAAATCATCATTGCAAATGGGGATATGCTATCGCATATCCCTCATGCGAATCGCATTCTGTGCGTAAGGGTCGCAGATTAGAACAAAATTTTACGCAGCATCCTGTGTCAAAATGCGATCCTATTTGCGAGCGCAGATCGTGTATGCGATCCGCAGATCGCACGCTAAGATGAGCAAGAATTAGGAATTGAACCTGAATGAGAATCTGTAATGATTTTGAACGTCAATACAAGCAACAGGGACAATGAACTGCAACCGGAACTTGAACTAGTAGCTGAAGCAAATCCGAACACTTGAACTGAAGTTGAAGGAAGTGGAAATAGATGTCTCTCTATTTTGGGTTTTCGACGTATTGAGGAAGAAGGAAATTAAAATCGACTGAGCTCTCTTTTTGGTGCTTTTATTTTCTGAGCTTTAAACTAAACTTGTAATAATCTCAAAACCCTTCTTCAAATCGCTCATTTTTTATTTCTATTTGTTTCCTTTTCTCGACCATTCTCCCAACTCCTGTGAAAACTCTCCTCCCTCTCTCCCTGCTCATACCCTCTCCTCTTAATTTTCTATCCTTGTTCTCCAAGAAAAATAACCGTCTCCTCTCTAGAAGGATCCTCCCAGATCAGCTAGTTGAGTAGTGGGATCAGATTAGCCCCACGGTGAGTGCCAAACTGTTTACCCTTAATTACGAGTTAATTAAATTTGTATGTGGTTTTAAGTATATATGACTTGGTTTAATACAGTTAAAAAATAAACAGAAATAGAGACTAAATTCAACGAACAAGGAAGAGAGCAAACCACCAATATTGAGTAGCTTTTCTGTGTTAGAATCCTCTGAAAATAAAATATGAAGTAGATAAATAAGTATAATAGACTATAGTTTTGTGTATATTGATCGCGGATTATGTGTCTTGTTTACAACAGTGCTGCCCTTTTATATAGGAAGAGGAAAGAACCCTGTATAAGGTAAAAAAACCTATCTACAAGGTAAAAAATCCCTAGAATTAATGGCTACAACATCTTTATTGATTTCTGCCGTGATTCCCGCCGAGAAACTCACTTATCACGGGATTTCCGGTCCTGCAGTTATGCACAACTGATAATTTTACCATAAGGTGTTTTATCCTAACCAGCCTCGACGATCTCGTCTCGGGCGCCTTGGCTTCGAGCTTCGTTCCGATGATATCCAGTCTCGGACTTCTCTTCTCGATGTCCCTGTCTTGGCCTATCGAGCGACGACTTCAATCGACGCTGGTCGTCAAATTCCAAAACCGGTACTCCCTATGCAAGCGATCAAATTCGACCCCATGCAGATAGTCCCCTTGTTTTTTGGAGAGTAATGACAAAAAATGATATGAGCCACCGCTTTTAAGATTAGGTTAAATGGAAACATATTTATGGTGCGCGACACGGAATTCGGAACGTCATATCAGATAACAGGGGTCAAAGAGATTCTTTAGTCGATATTCGGTAGAGATCATTTTCCACTTTCTTAATGTATATGAGAAATTTTTTTGTTTAGGGAGAAAATATAGCGGATTTAATTTATAACTCGATGGTCAATGAACTTATGGCGTGTTACTCAAAAAATAAATTGCTCAGCTCGTGACTGTATCCTCCGAAAATAAAAGTTGCATGTCTCTTCACTTGCTCCCGATTAACGGCGGAATCCATTGAATGTCACTTTCGCCCTATTCCATTCACCTCCATCGAGGCAGCGAAGAGGTTCTGTTTTCCTTAGACAGGCAAGAAAGAGAGGTCGAGATAAGGCAGACTTGAATCCAAAAGATAAATTAAATCTAACAAAAAAGTCTACCAAGTATGCCAAATCAGCAATACTGCCTAGTCACTTTCCAGATCAGCCTTTTTTTTTTTTTTTTTTTTTTTTTTTGTAGCACGAGCTATGTATCTTTCAACCCAACTAATAAAAACATTGCAGCACTTTCTTATTGCTGTTTGTGAAAGAGTGTGGCTCTTCAGTTAATTACGAACTGGAGCGCATAAGAACTACTATAAGAAAAATAAAATGAGTATAGATTTTTGGTCAAAGTTTGAAGGAAATTGATAGACCCTGATAGGATGGCTCAATGGATCTGGTGGCCTAAGGTGAAATCATATTGAGAGATTTATTTTATAAAATATTTATAATAACAACAAAATTTACTTTCTAAACAATAAGTTAATGATTTAAGATAAAAATAAGCGAATTTCAAAAAAAAAAAAAAAAAGGAGCACAGAAAATAAAGTGGTGGACTATCGGATGTTGAGGTCCACAAATTTTAATTTAGCTATCATCACAAACAAGAAAAAGAAATAAATGTACATAGCGTAATAGCTTAAGTTTTGAGCATTCACGATGTCAAAATATTTACTCCTTATGATCTATTTAAACAATAATTGTAGTTTATTCTATTAAATAGCACTTATTGGTGAATATCTAAAATAAATTATAAATAACCTAATATAATATGTCAAATTACACTAAATGAAAACCAGTGCATGAATACTTTTGTGTTCATGCAGTTTGAGAAAACATTAAATTCATTATGTTGTCGATATATATAATTTAATTCCTATATAAAAAGGATAAAATTAAAATTGAAGATTGAAGTAAATATACTAATTAATTAGTAAAGAAAATTATCATAATTTATGAATATATTGATATAAAATAACCTCAATCAAATAACAAAAAAATATACTATAACACTTTTCTTTATACAAATTCTTTACATAATTTATATAATATATAATAATAATATTAATATTAATAATAATAATAATAACTTAAAATAAATTTGGGGCCTAAGGCGACATCCTCATTGTTCAAGCCTTTAGAGTCGCCCTGGACCACGAGCAGAAACTACAAAGTTAAAAGAACAACAAGAATCAGAAGCTGTTGAGATTGATCCGATCTCCGAGATTATACTGTATAATGGGGCAGTGTGATTGTGGGGCGGTGTGGGTGTGGGGCGCGGTGGATTTAGACATATGCAGAACGAGTGTGTTTATACATATGCGGGTGCGGGACGGTGAGGGTTAAATAAAAGAGATTTAATTTTTGCGGGTGAGGTGCGGGTGCGGATGTGAGTTTAAATTTTGTACGAAATTACAGTTTTTTAAGTTTTTGTGGTTGTTGTTATGGAATTTATTTTCACATTTCCTTCATCTGTGATGGATGAACTAATAGGATCTTTACTATTATAAACAAAATACTTTTAAGTTTTTTTTGACAAGTTGTCCATTTAGTAAATAGCTTTTGTAATTTGTTGTTACTGGCTACCTTCTGCACAGGTTTTGGAAGTTATAGAATTGGTATATCGAGTGTCAGTTTTGGAATTGAAGATTGGGGTGTGTATAGCATCCCGGTGGAAAACTTTTAGCTTAAATTTTTTATTGTACTCAAAGACATGGAAAGATTGGCCTATTTGCCTTACTACATGCTTCATCTGTTGCTACTTGCTATTGTATATTCCTTTTCATTATAAAAAGATAATATTTGGTATTTGAGGATAGAAAATTTAAAATTTGGTCGAGGAATTTATCATGTTAGCCCTCATTTTTCTCGTCTGGAATAAAATGAGATTGACAATGAGATTTAATTAATAAGAAAAAATAAGGAAAAGAAAAAAAAATTTGGGGGCGGGGCAGGTGGACTTGGGTGTGGTGCAGGGCGAATGGATGTGGGTTGAAAGAGTTATGGGGGGTGGACGCGGGTGTGGTGCGGAGCGGATGGACGCGGGTGTAATGCGGGCAAGTAAATGTGGGTTAAAAGAGCTATGCGAGGCGGGACGAATGAACGCGAGTGCAGGACAGGACGGATGGATGCGGGTTAAAAGAGCTATGCGAGACGAGATGGGATGGGATGAGACGGGACGGGACGAAACAGGTTGAAATTTTGCAGGTTAAAATAGAACTCACCCTGCACCCGCACCCGCACCGCCTACACCGCTTGCCATCCCTTATACAACTTTACAATTATTAGGTACAGAAGTCCAACTGCAGTTTAATAAAAACACAACTCCAAAGAACAGAATGCAGTACCCATTCCTTAATTTACGCGGAAGTGTTTTATTTGACACAAGATTTAATAACGAATAATGACTTTTGAAATTTATAATTTTTTAATAAGCTATAAATATTTATATGATTTTTAATCATAAATAATATTATAAATTAAAAATTAAATTATTTATAGATAAAAAAAATATAATATTCTTTTTAAAACAGAATAAAATAAAAGTATGCCACATAAATTAGGAAGAAAATAGTAGCATTGATTAATCAAAAGAGAAGAGAATTAATTCATTCATGCTAGAGAGAGAAAGAGAGAGAGGAGAAACGTGTTCAAATCTGCCCTTCAACACCGGACATATTCCTCAGATCTAGGAGGAAACTTGAGGCCGAGAAATTTGATAGTATGTTGGTAACTGCGGTTCCAAAACTGTAGCATTACGGTTAAATCTTTTTATAAGAGTCTTATTTGTTTCGATATTTTTTAACTGCTATAAAAAAATATTATGTCGTTATAGAAAAATAGACTTATCACATAATATGTAAATTAATTCCGAAAAGAAATTAATTTTTACAATGAATAACTGAAATATAGAGATATTGTTATAAAAATTTGACCGAATCCATTTTCAGTTTACAGTGTGTAGAGTCGGATTTTAATTTTAAATTAAATTCTTACAAAATCGATTACACATTTGAAACATGGGTTCAAAGTTTAGCAGTATATGTTAAAAATTTTGGGATATTTCATATATACAATTATGTTATGTAAGAAAAAAAGTATTACATTCCGCTGAACTTATCGAATAAGGCTCCATGTGGTAGTAAAGTGTATTAGACACCAAATATGAAACAAGTAATGGATTTATGATATAATTAAGCCAAAAGAAAAACGAAAATCTCAAAAATGTGTGTATAGCAGGCCAATTATAAGAGCAATAGGGTAAATTAAAAAGACAGTAGTAAATACCAATTTTGAGACCTCAGTCACCAACAGACTACCATCTTCTTCTTTTAATCTCTTTTCAAACTTTAACTTGTATTCATTTATCTCAAAATCTGATTCCTTTTATTGAATACAAAGTGTTAGATCTAAAACAGAAAGTACGTACTTACTGATAGAAAATAGGCATATACGCAACGGAAGCAATCACCCAAGACCATATAATCTTACATGTAAACTAGATAAACATAATCATTAACGAGATAGAAACACTAACCTCTTGAAGTTACTGCACCAATCTTCAATAATATTCGCGTTATCCAGGTCTACGGTCTTCTACTGTGTATCCTGAATTTCTACCGAACGTGATACTTGAGTGGCAAGTATTTTTGTTCAAGAAAAATAGTATCCTTTGTGTGAAAATTCGGCCAAAAACAGAAGCTCTCCTCTGTTATTTTTCTTCTTCTTTTTCACGTTTTGTTTATCTTTGAAAACCAAAAAAGCAAAAAACAGTTTTTTTGCAAAAACAGAAGCTTTTCTTCTTTTTGTTCTAAAAAACCTTGCAGGTTTTTTGATTCCTTTTTTTTTTGTTTTTGTATATGACGTTTTTTCTGCTGCCTTTTTGGTTCTTTAAGACCAAAACATATTTGAAGTCTTAGTAGCCAAAACGTGTAGGAGTCTACTACATACCAAAAATGTGTAGTAGTCTCCTAATCCACCAAGGATACTATTTTCTTATTTAATTTCCTCGTTCTAGAATATTCAGGCACAGTAGGGACCACAGATTTAATAACGAGGCTTCCTATTGTGGTATTAATTCGGAATATGAATGAATTAATCCTACCACAATAAATTACAATTTATTCCACTAGAAAATTATAATTGCACTCCTCAGTTTAATTTCGAAATCATTCATTAAAACTTATTTAACTCCCTGTGTTAAGATTACAAATACCAATCAGATAAATTAAATTACTGACAATTTAATTCATCGACTAATTTAATCCTTTATACTTCCGCTTAACTTATTTCATGTGACGGATACAAAATCCACCTGCAGGGTTTTCACATGAAAACTTTCAAGCATCCATAAAGGGGTATCATCAATCCCAATGGTCAAGACACGGATTCTATCAACTAATTATTATTTCACAAATGCACTTTGTCATTATTCAATTTACCAGGAATACATTAACTCGCAGTTGAGTCATACCTTTTAATAAATCAAAATAATGAACGAAGCACATTGATCATAATAATTATATCAAGATTAAGAGTATAAGAACATTCAATGAGCTAGAGATGTAGTTTTATATATTCAGTACAAAAACCTTATCTCTACTTGGTCCGTTCAATACACAAAAATGTACTAGCATAAGAAGTCGGAACTAAACCATTCACATAATCAAGATAGATTATAATTTAATTTTATGCTACAATCATCAAGATACTTTGCCCAGTTTCATCTTTGATTGTGAACATTAACTTTATAACTTATAAGAACCAACAATTTAATCTTCCGCGCATGAGCTAAAGCTCCATACACTAAATTGTCTACTATATAAGTAAAGGGCACACATATGAACAAATGATCTATTTGAATTAATATTTCATTGAATTGAATAAATAAACAAACAATTGTTCCAATAAATAAAACATAATACTATAATAAAACCACATGGTTAATAGTATATCCTAACACTTACATGGTTTGATTATATTGTACTACTGGTACTAGCTATGACCTCCTCACGAGAAGCAGAGTCATCCGTTTTGGAATACAAAATTTTCCCTCTTCAAAATAATGATTTAAAAGAGGAATTACCTTTATATATAAATCCATGATTAAGGTATATAAATCTTTTTTCTTTTTTTTAAAAGCAAAGGAATATTTTCTTGAACTTTTGTAAAACCACTATAGATATTTCTCGAATGTTTTACAAAAGTTAACATATTTAGTAATATGATAATATGAGTTGTGAATAAAGCGAGGAGTCATATCACCGATCTCAATTCATTTGGAACTGAGACCTAGTTATTATTGATATATTGTTTAATAAAAGTTAACACAAATTCCAAAATATTACCAAAAAGAAAATTAAAAATTATTTATTCTTAACTACAGATCTCGAGTTCAAATTTTGGGAATAAAAAAAGGAAAAACTTTACTTCCAAATGAGATTTTTCAGTATAAATTTAAATTAGTTGAGCCTCAAATAATGAATATGAAATATGAGATGAGAAAAAGAAAAAATCAAGCCTAAAGGCATTGTGAATTTCTTGTTGGTGACGTTGACGTACTACTAATGCCATGATCTCCCCATTAGATGATAAGACCAAATTTGTTGTCGGTGACTTTGTACATGTTCCTATTCCATCAAAACTAAGAAGGCCAAATTTCTTTTTGGTGACAATATCAGCGTACTACTTCAAATCTAGTACTACTATATATCAAATATCAGTAGTGTACTACTCCGGTTAGTAATATCGTCCATTTTCTCAGATTGATAGGGATGGATCTATATGGTTGGCAATGGGGAGAATGGGGAAACTAGTGGCCACAAGAGCAAATAATTGTGGCTTTACTCCAAATAGGCCAAGAAAAACTTTTTTTTTTTTTTTTAGAAATTTAATTTCGATAATTTGAAAAACTCCAAAAAATATTTTACAAAATTTCTACTTTAAATCACTCACAAAATTTTTTTAAAAAAAAAACAGCTCCAAATTGAATTCATGCCAAACACAACTCTAATTTTCAAAATATCATTTTCACTTGAATATATTTTTTTCGAAATTTCACAATTCTTATGTCCGAATGCCACTTAATGAATAGTTGTCCACTCAACCACTGAATGTGTAATATATATATATAACATGTATATTATAACTAATATACTTACACTGCCTAAAAAATAAATTGTGAAATTGACTGGTTATTTATATAATCGTGTGAGACACAATAAACCAAATTTGCGTGAGGCTTTGCACACTAACTTTTTTTTTCTTTTTTTCTTTTTTGCGTTACACATGTTCATCCTAAGGTCTCTACTGTTAGCAGTGGTTCAAATGTGAGAAAATGATTGAATATACTTTTGAGCATCTTTAATTATTTAAGTTGGATAACAGTGAGCAGTTTTGATCTCTATCAACTATTTAACAAATTTACAAACTTTTTGAAGAAATAGAGAACCTCGCAAAAATAATAGTCAAAGGAGAAAAAGCTCATTCGCCAAAGATTTATTCTTCTTTAAAGATGATCTACTTCATACAAATATTCTAGACTAAGTTATGCTTCTTACTTACCCAAACTTGCCAAAAATGTTCCTTAATTCAGTACGCAGTAGTCTTAATTTAAGTGTTTAAATGATTTTTGTTTTTTTGGACAAATTTAAAGGCTGCTTGTGTATTTAGCAAATAGAAAAACTTACAAAGTACTCATATAAAGAGAAAGTAGTATAGAGTTCCTAAAATTTTTGGTGTCTGTTGTGGATATTTCGTGCCATGTACATTGAAGATTGACTAGTCTTGACATGGTGAAAAGGCATACCAATGGACTAATACCTAAGTTATAGCTATCGTTTATACGTCGATTTGATTGAAACTTTACAAAGAGTTTTTAAAGTTGTGTTTGGACGTATATTTTATTTGAAAAAAAGTTGAAATTTTATGAGTGAAAAAAAAAAAATTCACCCAAAAGTTGGCCTAAACCAGTTTTTAGGAACTTGAAAATTTTTGAATCTTTTTTTCCAAAACATGATCATATTTCATAAACAAACAATATTTTCAAAAAAAGAAAAAGTTAAAAAGCCAAAATATATGGCCAAATGGCAACACAAAATGACAGGCTTGTTTGGACTAGATTAGTTACCATAAATTGGGAATTTTACCTTCCTATATTATATATGAAACTTTATTACTCTCTCTAATCAAGTTTTAACTTAATTACACGGGCATATATAATTTATAATTATATGCAAAATAATTTTAAATGAGTATCCCTGTATATTAGGAATTGAATAGGGAATCCCCATCCCTACGCGCGCGCTCTTTCTCTCTCTCTCTTTCTCTCCTTCTCTGTTTTTTCCCCAATTTTCTTCCTTCGTTTTTCTCTGTTTTTCATCATTTTTTTCCTCAGAAAATTCATCAATGAATTTTAATTGTTACTGTGAGCACGTGATTTTGCCCCGCCCTAATTACTCCTAAAAAATAAATAAAATATTTTTAATTAGTTATTAGCCATTTTAGAAATTTTATTAGGTTTTTTAATTGTTTAAATATTAATTAACGAAAATACTCAAAAATATCATGCATGGCATTTAGGATTTATTTTTTTACATTTTTAGGAGTGAGTTAGTAGTTGTCGATTTTATAAGAATTGAGAAAAATCATAAAAATAGTTCATGTTACATTCTTTAGTTTCAATGTTTAATTCTTAGAATCTAGCGTTACTTTAATTTTTATAAATAGCTAATTTAGTTTAACTTTACATTTAAGTGAATTAAGGTTTTAAATACCAAGTAAGTTTAGTCATAAAAAATTAAAAAAATAAAAAGAGAGAAAAGAAAAGGTTTTCAAGTAGGGAATTTAACTAAAGAAATAACTTTGATAATAGAAGAAAAGAAATGGATTGGGCTGATTTGCTTTCAAAATAAATCAGGCCCAATCCGGTTGGCCACAAGAGGCCCAAGTCCGTTGCATCTTATTAGGTCCGGTTACATCCGGACCGTTGATCTCAACAAGATCAACGGTCCATAATCCACCCTACCCCCATATAAAATATCTTAACCTAACCCTAATCCCTCTCTTCTTCTCCTCCACCCAAGCATACCCCTCCCGCCGCTGCTCCCTGCTGCCTCACCCAAACTCGTCCAAAACTCGGGCGAGTTAAAACCCTAACTCGCCCGTGGTCCCCTCCCCTTCCCCACGTACCCTAGCCCTAACGGATCCCTGACAAAGGAATCATTTGCACTCAAGTGTTCTGTTGATTTGAGAACTAATTTCGGATAAATGGGGACCGTGGATCGATTTAAAATCGATCCTCGCCTTCCATCTGTCCGGGTTTTAGTTCTAGAAGCGGTTTTTGGAAGGTTTTCGGATTTGGAGGGGGATTTTTTTTTCCTTGGTTTTTTTTTTTTTTTTCGGGTTTTCTTGAGTTTTCTTGGGGAGGAGGGTTTGAGGAAGATATATATATATATCTAGGTTTATATTTTTTGAGGGGGAGGTTTTTTTTTTTTTTTGGAGGAGTGAAAAAAGAACGGGAATTTCAGACTTTAGGACAAGAATTTTTAGTATTCTTCTTCTGGTTTTTTTCAGTTTCTGGAGCAATTTCGAAACGAAAAATTGACTCGAGTCCAATTCTTTCTCCTTTCCTTGTTTCTGTTTCTATAAATCAGAAGGTGAAAAATTAGCCAAATTTCGTTTTGTTCCAAAAGTCAGAAAATCGGCATTTCTATTTCAAAAAAAAATCAGAATCCGATTC
>MCJB01051677.1:0-27123 GCA_002018475.1 Nicotiana obtusifolia
AACCCTAAACATATATGGTGTTTCTCCACACCTTTCCTCCTCCAAAACTCCACAAATAAGTAGTGAAACACGCAGCTTTACAGCAACACAAAACAGTTCACAACTCAGTCCGCTACAAGTGAATAACTCGAACTCACGGCTTCCGATCACCGTCCCGTGAGTTCTTACACACATAGAACGAATTATCAAGACTTAACAGTAGAAAACATGTACTAAATAGAGCAGTAAACTCACCTTGCTTGTTAGATAACTCAGCCCTTGCTTTGGTTCCTCAAACTCTAGGGTTTACCTTCAACTAGAACTTGAAAGAGGGGAAAATCAATTAGGGTTTGTGTGGTATTATTTTGGGGAGGGGTTGCAGGGGTTCTTTTAGGTTTTGAAGCTGTGAAATGATGGTGAATTATCAGGCTTTAGAAGCTTTTAAAAGCCCTCTCTTAACCGACTTGGGGCTTTTAACTTTTAGCCCTTAATTTTGGCAAGTAGGTGATGCACCTACCTGTCACCTACCAGCCTGCGCAGTTCTACGGAAATGCAATTATCTCAATACTCCAAGATCGTACTGACAAACGGTTTGAAGCATTGGAAACTAGACTCATAGACCTTTAATTTGGTAGGTATAGCACCCCGTAATTCCTTGTAAATTGGGATAAAATTGCAGAAACATTTTACCTATCGTTTAAGTAAAATTGTGAACCTAAGTTGCGAAAACTTTTGTCGACTTTTGTTTTATAACTCGTTTGACTTCAAGACTTAAGAAACGGATATCATATCATTCAAATACCTTAAAACATGACATATTGGTAATGTTAAACACCTCTCGATTTTCCCAAAAACGCGAGTTACAACATCCTTAACTCGTTCATCCTCTAATACTTGTTAACCGCCCTTATACACCTTTGCATCGTTTAGGACCAATAGGACTAAACTCTTATTGTCTCAAAGGTAATTCTCTTCTCGAACCAAGGTAGACTATCTTACGGTGTAATATAACACGTACAAATATGGGTTATAACACGGAAAATGACCGAAGATTACAGCTTAAACATCAATCACTGCTTCAGAGAAGCTAATAGACTAACTGATAGTTTAGCAGCTCTGAGTCGCAGAAATGAAGGAATCAAGATCTTCAACCTTTTCTCTAATCTTCCTAGACATATAAATGTAACGACCCAGTCGGTCGTTTCGAGAATTTTTATTCTGTTCAACTATTTGAAGTCTTGAGAAGCATCGTATGATGTATTATGACTTGCATGAATCGCTGGTTTTGGTTTTCAGGTTATTCGAAATTGATTTAGAAGAATGATTCTCAACTAAGAAGCTTTAAGTTGGAAGAGTTGACCAAGTTTGACTTTTGAGCATTTGACCCTGGATCGAAGTTTTGATGATTCCGTTAGGTCCGGATGATGATTTTGGACTTGGGAGTATGCCCAGATTCGCTTTTGGATATTTTTAGAAGGTTTCGGCACATTTTGGGCAAAAATTGAAAAGTTGAAGGTTTGGAAGGTTGAGAGGTTTGACCGAGAGTTGACTTTATTGATATCAGATTTGGATTTTGATTCTGGGAGTTGGTATAGCTCCGTTGTGTCATTTTGAACTTGCATACAAAAGTTGACGTCATTCCGGGTTGATTTGATATGATTCGGCGCGAGTTGTAGAAGTTGAAAGTTCCTAAGTTCACTTGGTTCGATTTGAGGCGCGATTCGTCATTTCGACGTTGTTTGATGTAATTTGAGGCTTGGACGGGGTCTTGAGGCCCCCAGGTGTGTTTCGAACGAGCTTCGAATCATTTTCATGCTTTGGGCAGGTCTGGTTCTGGTGCTTCGCACCTGCGATATTAAGGAGCGCAGGTGCTGCTCCGCTTCTGTGTTAGTCTGGTCGCTTCTGCGATGAGTGAGGCCTAGGAGGAAGCTCGCTTCTGCAGAGTTTTGCACGCAGGTGCGAAGGCCACTTTTGCAACCCAGTGATCGCATATGCAAAGATGTTCGCTTCTACGGCTCGTTTGGCGCTTCTACGATGTCACTAGTACGACTGTATTTTCCGCATATGCGGATCTTGGCTTGGTAAGTTGTGTTTGCATATGCGAACTTGTTCTCGCAAATGCAAGGCCGCAGATGCGGCATTTCCATTCGTAAATACGAAAAACGCTGGGCAAAACATATATTTCGAGGGTTTGAGGATTTTATCGTTTTTTTGAGTTGTAGACCTCGGCTTTGGGAGCTTTTTCGTGGGTCTTTCAAGCAATTCATCGGGGTAAGTGTTCTTTAACTGAATCTTATTATATTTCAGGTACCCATTATTCTTTTCATCATTTAAATAGTGAATTAATTTGGAAATTTGGGAAAAATTTGTAAAAAAATCTTTCAAAATGTAAAATGAGGATTTGAGGGCAATTCAATATCGTAATTTGATAATTTTGGTATGTTTGGACTCATATCGGAATGGGTTTTTGAATTTTATGAATTTTATCCGATTCCGAGGTGCGGGCCCGGGGGTTGACTTTTTAGTTTTAATTAAAGATTGAAGCTTTATTATCCGAAATTATTTTTTTTTTGGTTTTTATCTATGATATGAAGTTATTTTGACTAGATTTGAGCCGTGCAAAGGTTGTTTCACATGAGAAGGTCCTTTTAGATTATCGGTTTAGCTTTTTTGAGGTAAGTATTTTGCTTAAATTTGTATGGAAGAAACTACCCCTTAGGATTCGAGTTGATTGTGCTATTTGTGTTATGTGAAAGCCGTGTACGCAAGGTGACGAGTGGGTACACCGGTTATATGAGGTATTTGACCGGTTTAGGTTAATTAAACTCTTTTCATGCCTTTAATTAAATTGTCATAACGTGCTATGTCTCTCATTGCTAATCTACCCTTACATGCTTTATTTGATGTTGTTAGCACTTATTGTACCCCGTACTTGTTATTTTGCCCTTACATGCTTTAGTTGCAGTTATTGCCTTCCTTATTATCTTGTTACCTTTTTAATTGTTGAGCTCCTTCCATGATTCCGTGCTTATCTGCTACTTGCATTAATTGTCGTAATTGCATATATTAATTGTCACGTGCTTCATTTGTCCTGTTGCTTTTTGCAATATTTGTTGCGTTCCTTGATTTGTTTACGTGATTCCTTCATTGTCGTGTACTCATACCTATGATTGTTTGAATTCTTATGAATTGAGTATTGGATTGTTGATGTTATTGATACAGTGGGATCGGGTTGCGCACCGCAACAGGTAAAATAAGGGTGAATTTATATTGATACTGTGGGATCAAATTGCATGCCGCAACAGGTGAAATAAAGTTGGATTGATATGGTGAAATAAGGGTGAATTTATATTGATATGCTGGGATCGGATTGCGCGTCGCAACAGGTGAAATATGGGTGGATTGATATGGTGAAATAAGGGTGAATTTACATTGATACGATGGGATCGAGTTGCACGCTGCAACAGGTAAAATAATGGTGGATTGATACGGTGAAATAAGGGTGAATTTATATTTATATGGTGGGATCGGGTTGGACGCCTCAACATATATTTATTTATTTTTATTGATACTTATATGGTGGAATAAGGGAGGATAGTGTTGTACGGCAGGATCGGGTGCGCGCTGCAACAATTTATGTGTTTTATATTCCTATTGTATTGTGTTGGCTTCGGTTCTTTTGTACGAGACTTTGAGGATTGGTATTTCTGGTTTTTACTGATCTTCGAGGATTGAGTTGTTTTCATTAATTGCTGTTTTACCGTCATTTCCTATTTTCCTTTGCTATTATTATTATTTTGGTGAATTGATTTTCAAGATAAAATTATTACACTGAGTCATTATCTCATACCCTGTTGAGTTGTTGGTAACATAACGATTTTAAATAAAAGAATTATTAACATGCTTACCTTATGTGAGTCTTAAGTTAAAACTCGTCGTTTCATTTGGTACTTTATTATTTCTAATAGTTGTCATATTTCACTTTAATGAATTTCTCAACTTAATCACCTTACCCTGTCTGATATTTTTACTTTACTTAAAAAGAATTGTTATTATGTTTTAATTTAATAAAATTTTATATTAAATTCTGTAGCTTATTTATTTTATTTTATTTTCAAATTTTATTTTCTTCACCCAAATGATTTCCAAAATAAACTCATTTTCTCATTGATCTCCTAAGTGGTTCAGAAACTGTAACTTTGCTTTACGGTATATAAATAAATCTTTTGAACATCTTAATTAGCATTTGACACGAATACTATGTACCGGGTAGCGCGTGAATTTTGCCATGTAGAAGTAATTTGGAAATATGAGCAGAAGGTGCCTTGTGTGTATAGTTTGAAAATTGGAACAGATGATCTGAGCTTACGAGGAGTGGTATCTGGGATAATTCTTGTTGAAATTCGTGCATTAGGAATGATTTGATTGATTGAGTTGTCATCGATTTCCCTTGCTCAGACACATTCATATCTCACATGTACCCCGACTAAGTTGTTGCTTAATTATTTGGTTGTTTCTCGTTGCTATTCGTGCTCTCATTCTTTCACTGTTGATTGTAATTTGGAATTCTTCTACTACTAGCCTTAAATTGATGTTCTTTCCTTGTTAGCTTTATGTTATCCTGCACAGGTTTACATGTGTGATAGGTGTCTTGACCTGGCCTCGTCACAACTCTACCGAGGTTAGGCTTGATACTTACTGGGTACCACTATGGTGTACTCATGCTACGCTTCTGCACATTTTTTTGCAGAACCAGGTACTTCGGATTGAGTTGTTTTTGAGACTTACGCTTGTGCGGCTGGAGACTTCAAGATACACCTGTTGGACGTTCGCAGGCTCCGAAGTAACTTTCTGTTGTATTTATTTTCATTGTTTCCTATTATTCCGGAACAGTGATGTATTCATTATATATAGTTACTCTTAGAAACTACCTATTTTGGGATATTGTATATCATGTTGAGATTATTAGCTTATTTAGAAATTTCCAATTCATGTTTAATAGCTGTCTAGTGGAACCTGTTATCATTTCGCTATGTGTTAGGCTTAATCAGTTTTAGAGACTAGATGCCATCACAACTCATTCGGAGAGATTTTGAGTCGTGACAATGAAGGGCTTAGTAAATATGGTCAAATGGAGCTTACTTACTTTTAGAATAAAGCCCACAAAAACTTCTAACATCATCTGTGATCCTCCGTGTGCTAACTTTGTTTTTGCTGTCCTCTCATTAGGATATAGAGTAGAAGTCACAACTCAATGATCATGTATAAAGGTTGGGATGCCAAACTCAGTATGTATCTTTTTGCACATCAATAATTAATGGAGACTGTTTCTTAAAAAAAAAAGAATACAAAAAGTGAACTGCCAACTGATAACTGAAGCAACAAGGAAGCTTATTCTATAAGGCTGAATTTTATACATTTCCAATATGCAAACAGAATAAAGAATCAGTGTCTAATAAGTCTAAGACAATTTGTGAATGAAGATAATTAATTTCATAAAAAATAAATTAACCCTCCAATGCAGCTTGATCAGGAATCAAAACTAATGCCAACCACGGGACCAAATCTTGTCTAAAAGACCAGACTTGCACTATCATTCCAGATTTGAGATTATTCCTTTCCGCTACTGGCATCCAATCATTCAACAAGACGTAATTTGAACTTTTGTTCATGTCCCACTTTGCCAAATGAATTTTTGTTTCTTCAAGTGATGGCTCGATTAAGTTGAACTGAATCTTCATCTTTTTGTTGGACTCAATGTCCCTCATCTCCAAGTCCAATTTTTGTTGTGGTGTCAAGAAATCCTTATTCCTCACTTGGTTCACAGGAATTGACATTCGCATATGCTTATTGCTCAAATCTGTATCATAAAGAACTTTCTGAATTACCAGTTTCACTTCAGAACTTTGAACACCCATATTTTCAATCTTCTCCTTGAACTCATCTGGCAAACCTAGAGGTTCAATTGGCACTGCAGGTTCAATCCTTTTTCTCTTTTTCACTCTATTTTCCAATTTACTTTGTTTTTCATCCAACAAATCCTCAATCTTGCTTCTCTTAACCTTTTCGTGCACATATTTTTTTGCCAAACAAATATCAGTCTTTAAATCACTAACACTGGAACTCCCTGGGGAATATGAATTTCCACTAAAAACTTTCTTAATGACTATCTCATTCTCCATCAAAGCCTTTTCTTTTCCTCCTTCTTTATCAACTAATTCTGCAATTTTCCTTTTAAAAGAAATTCTAATATTCTGGCTTTTCTTCCCTAGTTGTGATTGACACCCAATAGTCATAGCAGTAGGACGCTTTCTTAATCCTTTGCTTCTTTTAGCCCTAGGCAACAGATAATAATAATGATCTACAGCTTGTTCACAAACATAGGGATTCCTTTTAAAAGCTAGATCATTCTCGTACTCTTCAAGAAGATATGAGATTATATCTTCAAGATTTCCTCCTTGCAATTTCTGCCTACTTTCTTCTTCAATGCGAACAATTTCTTCCAATATTGAGCAATCCGTAATGCAAGAATCAACATTCGTCCCTCCATAATTATCATACACAAATTCCAGCCCAAACTCATCCCTTTTCTTCTCCGTAAACACACCAAAAGCAGAGTTTTCTTGATTCAGGATTGCCATGGCAACCCAACTTAAACCAGAAAGGAATAACAAGAAAGTAACCAAGAAACGTACTTAGAAATAAATGTAGCGATGGTGTTGATGAATGAAGCTAAGAGAGTGTATGTAGATTTGCAGATTAATTTTGGAACAGAGAAGAATTGTAGATCGCTGATAGGTATGGTAATTGTGGAATAGAAGTATGGAAATATAGGATGGTGATCGTCGAAAGGGAGTAATTGTTGTCCGAATTAGGATAGAAAAAGGGGTTGTCCAATCAGATGTTACAAAGGTTTAGGAAACAGGGTTTGAGAAAATAGGTATTCTTGATTTCTTGGACGGAAATTAACTTTATGTAATATTAATATTACATCCTTAAATTATACTTAGGGACCCAAAAAATTTTCTGTTAGATATAAAATATATACATAATTCAAAATTTCAAATAACTGCTAATACTTCTTTGTTGCCCTTTCTTATTCTACATAGTTCGTTCTTCTCGTATATTTTATAGATGAAATTAGTAGACAATTAAAACTTTAGTCACTTTCACTTTTTTCCTCTTATTCATTAAAACTTAATAAAATCAATTTTCTTTTTATAACTTTGACTTCGTAAAGTTTCTTTCTTTCAAGGTTCCAGTAAACCCGCTTCAAGCTGGTTAGACCGCAACACGCTTAAGATTGGAACTAAAAGTGAAAAGAATTGTGCAAGTTGGAAAATTAAATTACCCTATTTAACATACTCAATTAGATAAATTTTTTATTTTTATTTTTAAAATGTCTATATTGATTATAGAATAATGCTAGTAGGATATAGTGTTCATATTACATCCCATAACAATTGTCTTAGATGGAACAGTTTTCAAAAAATTTTAAAAAGAAATCTTACTTAAGATTAATAGTGGCTCAAGAAATATTAAATTGAATAATTCACTATATTATCAATTGAAAAAGAAATTTATTATAAAAATTAGCAGCTTAGCATCTCAAAAAACTAGAATAATAAATTCAAGATAAAAGAAATACTTATATAATTTATATATATACTATTCTAAAAGCATGAAACTCCAACACAAAATATTGATCAACTTTTATTTACTTCTGTAAATGCATTCTATGCTGGATAAAATCATAATTACAATTAATCCTTAAAAACACAATTATTTCTTGTATTCATTATTTGACCTTTTTATCTAATAAAAATCATTTTCTTGTATGATCACATTAGGGATGTTGTAAATCTTCTTCAGAGTTTTTACTTAAATTTCTCAAGTTGCAATTTATTTTTAATTCTCCAGTATAAGCATTTTATTTACGAGGTAATACTCTAAAATCCTCCTAAACTATCATTTTTTTGTCAGTTTCCTACTTAAATTATTCGGTGTCCCCAAAACCTTCCTGAACTATATTGCCCTCCATATTAAAAATCTCTCGTTGCATTCTTAGAGGTACGTGTAGTGCACGCTCCTAATTATTTAAAAACGTGTCATGTAGCACTAAACGTGGCTATTTAACTCAGCCTAAAACCAGCCTAAACTATCACTTTTTTGTCAGTTACCTACTTAAACTATCTGGTGTCCCCAAAACCCCCCTCAACTATATTCCCTTATATATTCAAACCCCATGTTGGACTTTAAAGTTGCGTCTGTCTAACTATATTAACTTATGATTTGTAAAAAGTTTTTTTATATAGTTTACTCGTGATGTATTACTCTCTGATGATTGATTAATTTTAGGAGTTTTGGCCAATATAATATCTAATGTACTGTGTTAAGGTTAGGTTTAATTGTGATTGTGCTTTATGCTAAACTCCAATTGAATAAGTCCTTATTTATATTCACTTTGTAGCACAGCGAAAATATAAGTAAAGGCATATAGTTTTGCATTTCTTAAAAATCATCTTATATTACATAAAAAAGATTACACAAAATAAAATTTCGCAAATAAAAAATTAATTGGCCAACAACTACGTTATCTAATTTCATATTACATAAAGAAGGTTCAAGATATTCAACTTTATTCTCTACAAGATGTTGAGTTTAATAAAAAGATTTAAATTGGTATTCTTTCAACAATATATGTAAGACATGAAAGAAGACTAAAACAAGAAAGAAAATGAGATCATTTCAGAGAAAACAAAAGAGGGAGAAATTTTTCCAGAGGAAACTCATATGGAGAACCGAAGAAAAAAGGTTAAAAATAAAGAAGAAGGTGTAAAATAAAGAAGAAAGGTAAAAAGAAAAAAATTAAGAATGGTGAAAAATGAGGAAGAAAGATGGATATACTAAAATAAGGAGAATATTTTTTTAAAACATAAATGTGAAAGGGGGTTAGGCTAATTAGTCATTATTTTCTGTCATATGAGCCATTTTGATGGCTTTTTTCAGCTGCCACGCTCCTAAGCGAGTGTTTATACAAGTTATGCCACATCAGCAACGCGAAGGTTTTAATATATATGAAGGACAATATATCTCAGGAGAGTTTTGGGGACATCGAATAGTTTAAGTAGGAAACTAACAAAAATGTGATAGTTTAAGAAGATTTTAAGGTATTAACTCTTTATTTACTGGAATTCGAAAGTGCATAACTGCTTCTCCACCAAGGCTGCCTACGAAATGGTCTCAGGTTACAATGACACTAACGAACTAGATTACTCTTGGATCTGGAAAATAAAAACCCTAAACAAATTAAAATACTTCCTGTGGACCGTCACAAGGAATAGACTGCCAACTAAATACATGCTCGCAAAAAGAGGGATCTGCCCCAATGACACCTGTAGCATCTGTAACATGGAGAGTGAGAACATAGAACATATTTTCTTCAAATGCTCCTACTCTAGGTCTACATGGGCGCAAACTAAGACTGCACATAGTTACCCCCTGGACTCTAATGATGAAGACACCATGTTCAATTGGTTAAAAAAAAAACATGCCTCAAGGAAACCCTTCAATAACCTTATCATGTGGGCTGACTTCCTCCCCTTCCTACTCTGGTATATTCGGAACTTTAGGAATGGAAAAATCTTCCAGGGGAACAAGCTCCCTCCCACCATTAGCCGACCTATCAATAAAGCTCTGGAATTCATTTTTCTGGCTAATAACCTAAGTAGTAAACTAACCAAGAGAATCATCCTCGTGAAATGGGAGCCACCTGCTGTAAACCACTATAAACTCAATATTGATGGCTCGTGCGCAGGCAACCGAGGGGTAGGAGGATTAGGAGGGGTGTTCAGAGACAGTAGTGGTCAGTTGATTACGGGGTTCAATATGAGAATCCAGCATGCTACTAATATATACATGGAAACATTGGCCCTCCTTCATGGGGTCGAAATTGCACTAGAAAAGAATCTTCTTCCAATAGTAATTGAGACTGATTGCTTGGAGCTAACCAACCTTCTTATCTCTAACAATTGTCTCTATCAAAACTTGATCGATGACTGCTGGTGCCTATCGAGGAAGGTGAACGATCCACCATTAAAGCATGTTTTTAGAGAAGCTAAATGGAGTAGCGGATCTATCAGCTAAAGATGGATGTAATCTGGACGTTTTTGGGTGTTTGCTTGCTTATGCTTCCCCTCCCGCCTTTGTATCCCATGTACTAGAAAGAGACAAACTAGGCACTATGTTACCTAGACTGACCTCTCGTTGTAATAGTTCTTAGTATGTTTGTGTTTGAATAAAATCTTTTATTACCAAAAAAATAACTCTTTATTTACTACTACAAGAAATCAAGAATGCCATCTTCGCTAAAAGTTACAATTAATTTTTAAAACATCAATATTTTTTCTTCTGCTTGTTATTTGACCTTTTAATTAATTAAATTATATTATATTCTTGTAAGGAGACATTAGGAGTGCAGTGATCCTTTCCAAGTCTCCAAGTTTTTTTTTTTCAAATTTTCAAGTTTTTCGTTCAAGTTTCTGACACATTAGAAACTGCAATAATTTATTAGTTAGTAAAATATCACATTGTTATAGTCACGTTATCAGAGCTGTAAATACCATTTTCAAGTCCTTTGAAATTATAAAAAAACTTCATCACGTTTTCGTTTAGTTACATAAGATTTGACTAAACCCTTTTTTCCTAATTTTCTAGTTTCCATAGAACTTTTTCCTAGTTTTGAGCGGGCAATAAAGTCATACGAAGTGTTAGCCACATTTGTCCAACAGTTGTCACACTCTCCCACATTAAACCTCTATTTGAAGCTAACAAAGAAGATGCGCAGAATGATAGCACAGAATCAGCCAAGAGAATGTCAGTATAGCCTCTGAAACTGCTCTGGAACAGGTTGACTATCAAATTCCATCATCAGACACAAGTAGCAGGATATCAGTAGTTTTCTATATCACTAATGAAAGAGTATTTTGGGGAATAACCGAGAAATCCAATGTTTCCAACTTCAAAGCTTGTGATAATGAGCCTGTCCATCTCCTCTTCTCCACTTAAATATCAAACTTCGTTCACCAGCCAAGATTCGAACTCGTGATGTACATCTTTTCCACATCCCGCGTCATACTACCTTTGCCTTGAATCAAAGCTGTAGAAGCTGCTAGTAAAGATCTTATAATGTCAAAGCGAACATATAATGCTACAGATGCACAAAAATTTTATATGATAGTTTTCTAGGATACATGTATGTGCAATCAAAAAAAAAAAAAAAAGAAGATCACACCATCACCTCAACTATGACAATAATAAAGTTTATCTCTGCAAGACGCTGAAACCACTTCTACATAATTACCATATACCAACGATGCTTTTTTTATAAGCAACAAAATTTGTACTAGAATTAAGAAATATAAACAAAATTTTGTGCTAAAGTATTGAAACAAATTTTAGTCCCATTTGTTTCTATCCCATCTTTGGCCACAGAACAATGTCGGCCATTTGCAAGTTCCACCCAAACCAAAAGAAAACTGTTACAAATTTTAACAGTGTGGATCAATGATAGAGCATCAACAATTGAATATCTGGAACATGATAGTCAATGGTTGCACGACAATATGTTTCCCAAGTTAGAACTTTAGCTTTGAGGGAATGAAACATTCTTCTGAAGAATGAGGACAGGATATTAAAGGAATGCCCAGCATTAAGTGCTTAAAAACAAATTTTTTAAGTTCTAATTTCTAAGGTGATTCACTGGTACATTTTAGTGTTTTCTACTACAATTAAGAAGCAGTGATATTATTGCAAGATCAGGGTCCAACTTTCTCCTCTTGTGAAGACAGTAACTTTCCAAAATAACTCTGCAGAAAAATCTCTTGCAGAATATGAAACACTAGTTAAATTAATATGGAGAAACTGAAAACATTAATAGAAGAATATGATCATGGTTTTGATTGATGTTTATTGAAGGCCCTAAACAATCGAAGAGGGGTGAAGCCAAAATTTGAACTTTATGGATTCTAAATTCTAGGATTGCGACATCAGGTGTTAGTAACTAGGTTCTGAACTTAATTATTGTATATAATTTAGTGGTTCTTTTAACACATATACAAGGGTAAAACCATCAGAGAGAATTCAGGGAAGAGAACTTAAGCCCTGTACCATAGAACAATTGATGAGTTCATGGAAGGCAAAGAAGATTGCTTGACAAACCATATCTGTACTATGTGTAACTCTGAAATTAAAACTTAACCTGCAAACACCAAAGAATAGGAAACACCGTTCCCGCTGATAGACAAGAAATGGGAATTCCCAAGAAAAAGAGATGTGTGAGAGTTCATCTTAAAATACCAATTAGTCAAGCATTTAAAGCCCATTGTGTGTTGGTACATATCATTGTGATATCAAGAAACATATCAACAAAATAGCTTTTATTGTGCATAAAGTCCAGTATATTCAAATTACCCAACATAAAATGGTGCGTTAAATCACACAACATGAATTGCTGAGGAATGGATACCTTGTCTTTCCAGTAAGTATAAATTGACGGGAAAACTCCATATTTGAGGGAATTGGGATCTCGAGAATCCGAAAGCTCTTCTACATGTTATGCATTTGAAACAGTGAAACAGTAATTTTCAGACATCTCCTACAAAAGATGTTGTTCCTTTCCATTGGACTGACAAAATGCATACCCGAACATGGAAATTTTCAACTTGACAGTACAAATTCCAAAAATCAAAATGATTTCAAGCTTTCTTTACTTGATACTGGTGCTGTGAGTTCAACACAATTCCCATCTTTCTTATGTTGAACTGATAGCTCCTCAGGTCCTTAACTTAGAATTTTGGAAGTTGTTTCTATCTAAACAGTGAATCTTCATGCGGTCAAACTGAAATTAGAAAGTAGGAGAACCTTAACATGCACGATTTTGTCCAACTCTTGCATCCATAATTCAACCGCATTATGTGAAGGCTTCTTTTTCGCTAGAATTAAAAGAGAAGAAAATCAATGAACAAAACAACCGAAAGAGACATTAGCTGGCACTAGAAAATTATTAACCGTGATACTCTTCAAAATACCTACCATGCACGCGCATCCGGAATTTAAATATATGGTTTCAGCCTTTAGGTTATTACTGTTGAACACATTACACACTTGAATTTACGGCGTCAAACTCTAATAAATTTTTAAACATTAGTGATTTTTCAATACTGGGTTCAGTTGAACCCTTTGATCATGTTCTCCATCCGCCACTGCTGTGCACCCATTTAGAATCATATAGTTCATCAGATCACTTAGTCAAGAAACAAAAGCAGAAAGACTACACGTGTCACATTGCCTCTAAGAAGTCTGTTGCATTCTAATAATCAACACAGGTTCTCTTACTAAGTCCATATTAAGGGCAGCCCGGTGCACTAAGCTCCCGCTATGCGCGGGGTCAACAGAATCAACTACTCTAAATGATTACTCTTTTGGATAGTAAAGCAACAAAAATGTCAAAGTAAAACCAGCAAAAGAAACGGATTAAGCAGGTTATTTTTACCTCAACAGAAGCATCAAAACTTAGAAGCACCGGGATAGGTGAGCCATGAGTAGGAGTAATCGATCCTGCTCTTTCTCGGGCCTTGTGATCTAAAACCTCAAATTTGTGTAGATGGTCTCCAACCTATATCAGACAATAAGTGATGTAAGGATAAGCTATCTAATTCGAATCCTGAACAACATCTATAAAATTAGACAGGGAAAAAAATGACGACAATGAGATATTATAGTACTGAGAGAGGAATTGATAGCAGTTTGAAGGAATGGGGCATAGCAGTCCCACTGAGTTGGAGAGCAAAGACAAAAAAAAAACTCGAAAAGGAAAATCCTGGTCTATTACTTAGGGAACTGTAGGAGAACTTGCAAGGATAGACTAACGAAAGAAAGCATTCAATGCTTGCTAGGTCTGATGAAACTCAAGAAAGGAACACCGAGGTAGTGACAAACAATTTTTTCGACATATCAGAAGTAGTACCTCATGTGTTGTTAAAATTCAGGTTAGAAAATGGATGGACTAGTTAGCAAATAGATATGGACAAATCATTTTCTCAAAATATTCATCATTAATTGAACCAAAAATGACTTCACCTTGTCTTCTGGTGCTTCAAAAGTTGAATAGGTTAAACATATTAAGAATATCTAATGAGATTGCACCTCAATGTCTCACTACGAACTTGACCCCAAAAACGTCCTCACACGAAAGATGCCTGAAAGGTCTAATTGGGAAAAATATGGATTCTCTCCTACAACAATCAAGTCCTTAAATGTCTTACAACAGGTACTTCACAACCCCAAAGATTTCTTCATCTTTTAAGGAAAACCACCAAATAAAAGGAGCAACAATTCATACTTCATCATTCAAAACGGAAGAAAGAAGCTCTAATCCAGCAAGTAAACCACTTGTGTTCATACTTTCTTTTTGATGAAAAAGAAGTCCTGAATCTGAAAATAGAATGTTACAGATATGCAATCTAGATGAAAGAATACCATTTCTAGGTGATGACACATACCTGGCTAGTAGTATCATGCATCTGATATTTGGTAAGGACATCCGTATTTCCTCCTACAAATATATCGCATCGCCATTCAGTATATACAAATAAAAACTTATGAATTCCATGAAAATAGTGAACACTACAAACCATGGAAATAGGAATAAGAATGCGGATTTTGCTAATGCGGTGGCTACAACGGAAAAGAAAGAAGAGTGAAATGAAGCACAAGCAGAACTTTTTCCAAGTCTTGAGGCGCAGTTAAGTCATACAAAGTGTTACCCACATCGTCCAACAGCTGACCTTATAAAAGGCAAGATTTATATTCTATACCTCTATTTTAGGCTAACAAAGAAGATGCATAGAATAATAGCACAGAATCAAACATGTCAATACAGTTGAAGTGAAAGCCTAATCTGGGGAAGAACAAGGATGTGTCCTCTTTGCTTCCACAACGATTGGCATCACAAGACACATCTTATGCTTTGAAATCCTTGTAAACTTCTCACTAACAGGTTGACTATCAAATTACGTCATCAGACACAAGTTGCACTATATGAGTAGTTTTTTTTATATCACTACTAAAGATCCTTTTGGGAAGAACCAAGAAATCCGTTGTTTCCAACTTCGAAGCTCATGATAATGAGTCCGTCCATCTACCCTTCTGCACTTAGATACAAACTTAGTTCACCGGACAAAAGAGAACTAGTTCTCCAAACAAAAGAGAACCTGTTACGTACATCTACTACACATCCCGAGCCATACTACCTAAGCCGTTGAATCAAACTAGAGGAGGCTGCTGTTAAAGATTCAAAATGTCAAAGCCCACAAATAATCCCTGCAACTACATATGCATAAAATTTTAATACAGTTTTCCAGGATACATGTTTCAATTAAATAAAAGAAAATTATAATTCTTAGTAAAAGCAAGCAGAAAAAGGCAGTTGACAAAATTATACAAGTGGATCATTTTATTATGTATATGTATATGTATATGCCAGAAATCAAACTATGTATTACAATAAAGAAATCATCCAACTCCTAAGCTCAAAAAAGCAAGTAAGCAGAATACTAATGCTTCAAGGTATCGGAGGGAATCTTGAGTAGATATTGACATACTGTACTAATATTAGAACATTGTTGCAAACACTACACAATCTCAGTCTATTCAACATTCTGCGTTTAAACTAAGTAAAAACTAATCCTAACATAGAGATTCTTTAGAAAGAAAACAACAAGAAATCCTAGCATAAAGATTGGAAATGAGAAAGTACAAAACAAATTTCAGGTCCACTACAAAGAACATAGAAATCAACAAAAACACAAAATATATTGGTCAATTATATCTGATAATCTATTCTTTTCCGTTTGAGAGAAATTCGAAGTTTGAGATTCTTGTTTTCTGGACACGCAATAGGAATAGCAATAGGACGCTTTTTTCTAAACCGTTTGCTTCTTTTAGACCGTGGCAGCAGATAGTAATATTGATCAACAGCTTGTTCACAAATGTATGGATCGTTTCTAAAGGCTTCATCTTTTTTATGCTCTTCAAGAAAATATGAAATGATGCTTTCAATATTACCTCTCTGCAAACTTTCTTCCGTAATACAAGATTTAAAATCATCCCTTAGAAGTTCCAACCCCAACTCCACTTTTTTCTTCTCAGCAAAAGCAGAGTTTTCTTGACTCAGGATTGCCATAAAAGCGGAGTTTCCTTGATTCAGGAGAGAATAAGGAACAAGGAGATTACCACAGAGAAAGATTATATGAATGTTGATGAAGGAATTGTAGAATAGTAAAAGAAAAAAATGTAGCAATAGTGTTGAGAGAGTTATATATATATATATATATATATATATATATATATATGAAGAATTGAGCTTTGCTGTCAGAAATAGGATAGGAGACGAGGTTTCACGAAACACGATTCTTGATTTTTCTTAATAATTCAAATAATTATTCTTATTCTTATATAGCATGTTTGGACAAACTTCTCCTAGAGCCAAAAATGATTCTTTTCTTTAAAAAAAATATTTTCTTTTTCAATTTGAGGTATTTAGCCAAATTATTTGAGCAAAAAAGTACTTTTAGATAAAAGCAAAAATATTTTTTGAGAAGCAGATAGCTTCTCCCTAGAAGCAGAAGCAGTTTTGAATTTTCTTCTTACCAAAAAAATCCTTAGCAAAAAATTATATATATTAAAATAATCTTACTTATTTTAAACTTTTAAGTAATATATAATGACTTTTGGACTGAACTTTCATATTTGTTGAATGATTTTTGATATATTTAAATAATCTTGAAAAAATAAAGTAATTTTCTTTTTATTTTTATATTTTACTTACATAAAATAAAAAATTTAATTATTTTCTTTAATAATAATATTTGAGATTATATATCTACTTATATAATATTAATTATTAAGGAATCTCTTCGTATCTTTATTCGTAAATTGATACTTAAAATTAATTTTTGAAAAGCTTGGCCAAACAAACACAAAATGTTGTTCACAAGTGCTATTCAAATTGATGTAACGACCCAATGAATTGTTTTGTGTATTAGAGCCTTGTTTTCCTATTTGGTGCTTCCAGCATATTTGTTTGATATTTTGTTACTTGTGGGGGTGGCTTCGAGAATAGTTAAGAGTGAATTGGAACACTTTCCATTAGGGAAAACTTAACTTTTAAGAGTTGACCAACATTTGACTTTTGAGTAGATAACCTCGGATTGGTAATTTGATGGTACTAGTAGGTTGGCATGGTGATTTTGGGACTTAGGCGTACGTTCGGATTTGGATTTGGAGGTTCCTAGAAGGTTTTGACTCTATTTGCCGAAAGTTGGCGATTTGAAGAATTTGAGAGTTTGTAAGTTTGATTGATAGTTGACTTTGATATCTGGTCCCGATTGGTATTTCGGAACTTTGGATATATTCATTTGGTTGAATGGAACTTGTGTACGAAGTTTGGTTGAAATCCGGAATGTTTAGTCATGATTCGAACGTGTTAGGCGTTAATACTTAATTTTGCCCTCATATTTTCCACTTAGCCTTTGTGAATTAGTATATTTTATAATATATTTTTATAGATTTTTAGTAATATTTATAGAATATTTCCTTGCATTACTACTCCATGACATGTTCTAAATATCAATCTATTGTCTTCATAACATTTTTTTAAAAATTATTATCATGAAAGTTTTATACAAATAATTTATTTATCTTGTAAGCTTTTTAATTGATCATAACATTTTAATTAATAAATATCTATTTATTATCCCCTTAAAATTATTTCTGTGATTAGTTGTCCAAACTAGTTATTTATATTTTTATGCATATTTTATAATATTTTACATATTTCATAAAATTGCATTTGTATTTTTATACCATTTACATATTATTTGCGATAATAGCCTATATTTTTAATAATTATATTTATTATGCTATTTAGGTCAAAATAACATTTTTATATTTTTACAATTATAGTCTACTATTTTAAAAGTATTAATTTAATTTATAACATTTTTTATCATTTTGTTAACCATTTTTATAATTTATTTTTACTAATTTTCGTCTTTTTTTAATTGTAGCCCGACACAGGGTTAAAATTCGGACCAAATATGGTCCAAATAATCGATCTCATCCCATTTAACCCTTCTGAGGCCCAAACCAAACGGCTCAATACCCTATACGCATGTAACCCCAAAAACCGTCCCATTTCCCCTTCTAAAATCTCGACCGTCCAAATCTCTTGATCCAACGCCCATTATTCATCCAACTCCTTTACTTATAAACCTAGTCCCAAACCCTAGATACCCATTTCTCCCACTACTACCGCTCTTACACACTCCTTTCTCTCACAAAACTAAAACCTTGTCGTCTTATCCCCAATCCCTCTCTGATGCTGGCTAGATAATGGGATCCTCATGTGATATACTTGGTTTAATTGTGTTACCTCGTTATTATTTATGCAATCGTGGTGTTACTTAGTACTATCTCTCCAAATCAAGCCCGATTAAATTCAATCTTCTCGATTTAGACGATATTCCGTCTATATACACACAAAAGGGGATGATTCTCGCACTCATAAGCCGATTTGCAGTCGTTGAACCCCAACTAGGGTTTGAAAGCTGATTTGTTTCCTTTATTGGCCGTCTTACTAAATGCATGTGATTTCCCTTTTCCTTGTTTAAGTTTGATTGATTTTCTTTCCTTGTTTGTTCGCCTAATCCAATGCTATATAAACCTCTTCCCAATTTTCCCTGGGAACAGACTTTAGTCACTATCTCTCTCACTCGTACTTGTTTTATTTTGTTCCAGTTCTTTGAATGCTACTATTGTCTGATTGTGTTCTTGGCCTGCTGAAAGCCAAGCCCATCTTGGTATGGTTCAAAGTCTACTCCGGTACAAGCACTGCTCGGAGCCCTTCGAGGCTTCTGGGAACTTAATTCTCTATTCGTTAATGCAAGCATGTTTAGATTAGCCTTTACTTATTCATGCCTATATGCCGCTGCTATGTGAGAACCTCTAGAAAACATGACTTAGGATCTTGGTTCTTCAAAATTTAGGAAATGCAGTGGTGTATCATATTACCTACTGTTTTATTCTTGCTGTGACTTTCTTGTTAATATGGTATTATGAGAATACTTTTTTGATATTGTGAGTTCACTTACGTTTAATCACTTCTAATGTGAATCTTTGTCACATGTAACTCTACTCATCTATGTGTATGTAATGGACCCGTAAAACCCCCTCTGTTCTTTTTAGGAATTAGGTGAACACATGTAGATTGATTTGTTAATTACTATACTTATAAACCATGTAAATAGGACTGATCTGCCTTAGATTTTCATGCTAAACCTCCCATGTAGGAACTTCTGTGTTCTTAAGATTAGGTCTAAATCATTATAGGATATTTCTGCCTTGGACTTTCATGTTATGAATTTCTAGTTTGTTTGTGATCCTTTAAGCATGGCTATCATAGAAAACTATGTTTAAGAGGTAGTCATTTTAATTTGGATCCATCAGAGGTGTGCTCATACTGTAATTCACTGTGTCACTTAGAGGTTATACTTAGAGCTTATATTTGTGAGACTCCTCATATGATTTTGAAAACATTCAAACCTATTCCCGCCTTATCTATGTGTTCTTTCATCTCCCGAACCTCATATCCTAGAAGGTTACTTAGGAAATCCTATTTTGGTCTGTTGGTAACTTCAAGAAATGAACTTTGAGAGTATATGTGTTCCTTGATTAAATTTGAACTCGCCTAGATGACTATTTGCGTAGGCTTTCACTTGCATTGTTGGTGTTCTTGTTGGGTGTTAGCTATCACTGGTAAATAGAAAGGTTTTGCTTCTGAACTTGGGTCTGGTCTGCTAGGACAAATTTGGTGTTGGGTCTGAACTGTGCTATTAGCCTTCTCGCAAATCTGGAAGTTTAGGCCTGCTATTTGCAAGAAGTTGAGGCTGTCGAAGGCCCAAATGTGTTATTGAGTTATTTGTATGTTTACGTTGGGCTTGTAATTATTTATTCTTGGTCTATAATAATTTGTAATAACAATAATGGGGGATAATAGTTAAAAGATGGGCTTGGGATAGTTAATTTTTGCGTGACTGGGTAGGTAACATGCCTATAGGTCCAAATAACTTGCCTGCTACTTGTCAACCATGCTTTACTTCTGTGTATTACTTGTTAATATATATCATGCCCATAGGATTTACAACTTTGCATATTCCGCTTAGAAATTATGAGTTTAGGTCCTCAAGCAATTGGTAACTAAACACTAACTATGGGACTTACAATATTGGTTAGAAAGCATGCCAATAGGACTTATTCCGTGTTAATTTGTTTGACTATCTGCCACTACACTTAGAAATTATGTATTAGGATTTCACACTTAGCATCATACACATAGGAATTTTTATTGATTAATTCAACAGTTCGTACTGCCAACTATCTCCAAGAACTTTACACCTAGAAGCCATGCCTATAGGATTGGTAATAATAACTCTTAACTGATGTACCGCTTAAAGCAATCGAAAAATTGAATCACCTAGAGATCCTGCCTATAGGACTTAGCGATGAAATCTGTCTTGCTATGATATCCATGTATAAATCATAGGCTTAATTAGTTCACGACTGGACGTTTACACTATTACCTAGAGATCATGTTTTAGGACCAAATTAATTAATTCGATAAAACGAGCTAGTTCATAACTGTCTGGCCTAATCTCACCACTAGAAAGCATGTTCATAGGACAATTCATTTTTGATTCTGCCACTTTTTTACAACCGTTTTGTTGGTAATTGCCTGACATTCATGTGCGTCTACTTGTGAAGGTAAATGTGAGCCCTGTTATGCTAATTGTATCTCTGTGAAGTCCTATTTGTTTAAATTATTTGGTGCTTAGTCTTTTAATTTTGTGTAGCCTATGATGAGTCTGGAACCATCCATATAGTGGTCCAACACCTCCTATACAATAGGCATAAAACGGGTAGGCACATATAGGGCACGACTTAGAATTGAATTAGTGCGTATTAGGTAAAACAACTTAAAGATAGCAACTGGGTAGATGGATGTAACGACCTGATCGGTCGTTTTAAGCTTTAGTGTCCCTTCGGTGGTTTTAAACTTAGAGTATCTTCATATGATGTATTATGACATGTATGTATGGTCGGTTTTAATTTTCGAGTGATTCGGGATTGATTTGGAAGAATGACTCTCGATTTGGAAGTTTTAAGTTGGAAAAGTTGACCAAGGTTTGACGTTTGGGTAAACAGACTAGGAATCGAGTTTTTATGGTTCCAATATGCTCGTATGATGATTTTGGACTTGTGCGTATGTTCATATTCGATTTTGGAGGTTCCTAAAAGGATTCAACACTATTTGTCGAAAGTTGAAAATTTGAAGAACTTAAGAGTTCATAAGTTTGACAATAGTTTACTTTGATGTAAGTGGATTCCAATTGGTGTTCCGATACTTTAGATAGGTCTGTATAGTTAAATTGAACTTGTGTGCAAAATTTGGAAGTAATCCGAAGTGTTTAAGTGTGATTCGGACACTCTTTTGAAAGAACGAAGATTTAATAACTTAAGAGAAATTCTATTCCGTTTGAGCCTCGATTTTTTGTTGTGATGTTCTCGTGGATGTTTTGAGACTTTGCATAAGCTTGGATAATATATTTGTACTTGTTAGTATGATTGGATGGGGTTTTGAGGGGCCCCGGTGTGTTTTGCATCATTGGTTGAGAAACTAGTTAATGATTTGGAGTTTGACCATGATCAATATCGGGTCAAGATAACCTCTTTTCGGTGTTTTGAGTGCGCGAGCAGATTCGTAGCGTGTTTTATGAACGAAATGCATATATACTGTTTGTGTCCCGGAGGTTCCGAATAATTTTTGGGTGCTAAAAGGAAGATTCTTTTGTTGCTGATTTTCTGGTGTAAAATAATTATGAAAATGTCATTTTGTCTCTTAAATTTTTAGACTTCCTCTAAAACTTCAAAACATCATATCTCCCTCATTTTAAGGCCAAATTGGTTGATTTAAAAGGCTATCTTGGGTGTAATTTCACAATAATTATCTTGGGCTTATCAAATGTGAGTTCCGGATCATCTAGGATTTGATTCGAGCTATAACAACTGCTGCGTTATTTTACTTGTTTCAGAATTTTGTCACTTTTTCTCACATGGTTTTGGAGCTTGGATTTGGACGATTTTGGAGGGGATTTTCCCAATTTGGATTGGAATAAATATTTTTTATTCGGTTTTGATTATATTTCATGAATCTATCTCCGATTTTGGCATTTGAATTATGAATTTAAAGAGAAATTAGGGGTTTTTGTCTAAAATTTCTTAAAGTGAATTTTTGAGTTTTGAACATGGATTCAGAGTCGGATTTAAATGAATTAGTATGGTTGGACTCGTAATTGAATGAGTCCGAATTTTGTGAGTTTTGTCGGGTTTTGAGGTGCGGGTCCAGGTTTGGCTTTTTGGTTGACTTTGAATAAACATGTAAAGATTCGACCTTTATCATTTAGGATTATTTCCTTAGATATTATTTGATATTTTTGAGTTGCTTTTGGCTAGTTTCAAGTCGTTCGGAGGTTGATACGCGGGGGATGGCATTTCTAGAATATTGTCTGGCTTGCTCGGTATTAGATTTGGCTTTTTCGAGGTAAGTGACATATCTAAACTTGGAGTTGAGGGTATTTAACCATGGGAACTATGTTATAAGAGATGTATTGAGGTGACACACATGCTAGGCTATGAGCGTGTGGGCGTGCACCGAGGTAATCATGATTCAAGTTGACTATTAGACTATGACCGGACTTGTTTTGCTGTATATCTTGTTCTATCCATGTAGTTCCTACTTTTTAGAGTAATTGAGATGTGATTCATGTTAAAAATCATGTTTAGGCTATGTGCTTATTCGGTTGAGACCTAATGAGGCTATTTCTATTATTTTGAGTTTTCTGCTCTAATTATAATTATATACTCAGTCATAATTCTTCATTTGCATATCATATCTTAGTCTATATTCATCATTCACTGTTACATCATATGTTATCATTGTTTGGACTGAGTGGTAAGAGATTGTGAGCCCTTAAGACTTGAGAGATTGATGACTGAGGTGGGCTTGAGAGACGTGTTGTGAGTGTTATTGTGGAGCGGATTGCACGCCGCAACATGCCATATTGGCTTTATTATTATTATTATTATTATTATTATTATTATTATTATTATTATTATTATTATTATCATTATTATCATTATTATTATTATTATTATTATTATTATTATTATTATTATTATTATTATTATTATTATTATTATTATTATTATTATTATTATTGTGCATGCCGCATAAAGCCTTATTGGCTTATTTATTATTGCGGATCGGGCTGCACGTCGCAATAGGCTTTATAGGCTTTTGATTAGCGCTTGGGCAGGATCCGCCCCTCCGGAGTCTGACATACCGGTAGTGAGCTCAGACACAGTGATATACATGCACGTACTTTAGTGAAGGGCTTAAGAGCCAGGCACCCAAAGAGTGCGGAGTGATTGTGTGTGTGTGTGACAAACTGGGCATTTGAGATAGATAGCTTAAGTATTTTTGAGGGTGAGAGTACTTGGGAATATCACCGTGAAATCATTCATTTAACGTTCATACTTGGCTTGTAGGCATAGAGATGCATTTTTCCTCATGCTAGACGGTATATGACATTCTTGATTTGACATGTAGGCATAGAGATTTATATTCCTCATACTAGACGGTATATGATAATTGATGACTTGAAATGCATATTGACATGTACGCATAGAGATTTACTTTCCTCATGCAATATGGTAATGAAATGTCTTATCTGTTGTTGAAAGTTTGGAAAAATCATAGTTTTTTGATATACTCATATTTTGGTGATTCCGGTGAAAGATTTGGACTTTACTGTTATACTTGGAAAGCATGTCTAATTTTTCGTAACTGCAAACAAGCTTAGCATAATATCTTTTGAGTCATTACTTTTACTGCCTTCATTATATTATTACGAGTTGTTATTGGCTATTGGTGTTGGACTCTGGCCATTTTTCGAGCTCGTCGCTGCTTTCCACCCGAGGTTAGGTTTGTTACTTATTGAGTACATAGGGTCGGTTGTAGTCATACTACACTTCTGCATCTTGCGTGCAAATCTTGGAGCTGATGTTGCTGTGAATGGCGGGAGTTGGCATTGAAGATGTACCTGCGTTCCAATTACCGCTACCACTTGTTCTTCGTATTTCTAGATTTGAGATTATATTTATGTACATTTCAAACAGATGTTGTATCATTTTCCTATTAGATTTGTAACTCTAAGTCTTAGAAGCTCATGACTTGTACTACCAGTCCTTGGGTTATTGTATAAGAATTCAGTTATTTCATCATTTATTTCCGGTTAATCTCATTTGGATTGTGTTTATGGATAATTATCTTACCTAGCGGGTTAGGTTAGGAGCCATCACGACTAGTTGAATTTTGGATCGTGACAAGTTGGTATCAAAGATCTAAGTTCATAGATTCTACGAGTCATGAAAAAATATCTACTTGAGTCTTGCGAATCAGTATGATGATGTCCATACCTATCTTCGAGAGGCTACAAGGCATCTAGGAAAAATTCCCGTCTTCAATTAATTATCGTACGTCCTTTATTTAGCTTGAAGGGTATCTCTTTGAATTCCTTCCACTCACTCATATGTTATGTGAGCGCTCGGTGTCAGCTGTGCATCGATGGCTTATGATTCAATGGATGTGGTGCGGATATGTTTTCTGTATTTTGGTGATGGGCTAGTTCGGAGGATCAATATTGGCTTTACTATTATTATTATTATTATTATTATTATTATTATTATTATTATTATTATTATTATTATTATTATTATTATTATTATTATTATTATTATTATTATTATTATTATTATTATTATTATTATTATTATTATTATTATTATTATTATTATTATTATTATTATTATTATTATTATTATTATTATTATTATTATTATTATTATTGTGGATCGGGTTGCACGCGGCATTAAGCCTTATTGGTTTATCTATTATTGTTGGCTGCACGTCGCAGTAGGCCTTATAGCTTTTTGATTAGCGCTTGGGCAGGATCCGCCCCTCTGGAGTCTGACATACCAGCACTGAGCGCAGACACAATCATATATATATGCACGTGCTTTGGTGAAGGGCATATGAGCCAGGCACCCATATAGTGCTGAGCGATTGTGTGTGTTTCTGTGATAAGCTGGGCATTTGAGACAGATAGCTTGAGTATATTTGAGGGTGAGAGTACCTAGGAATATAATCATTCATTTAACATGCATACTTGGCATGTAGGTATATAGATTCATTTTTCCTCATGCCAGACGGTATTGTGACATTCATGATTTGTCATGTACATTTGACATGTAGGCATAGAGATGTATATTCCTCATGCTAGACGGTATATGATAATTGATGACTTGAAATGCATATTGACATGTGGGCATAGAGATTTACTTTCCTCATGCAATCTGGTAATGAAATATCTTATCTGTTGTTGAAAGTTTGGAAAAAATCACAGTTTTCTGATATACTCATATTTTGGTGATTCCGGTGAAAGATTTAGACTTTACTGTTATACTTGGAAAGCATGTCTAATTTTCCGTAACTGCTTAGCATAATATCTTTTACTGCCTGAAGCAAGCCTTTGTCTCGTCACTTCCAAAGCTACTGGCAAGCAGGACCATGACCATCATTGAAGAAAAATTCCAGTCCATAACCATCCCACAAATTGGTTACATCAGGCAGGCTATTTTCGTTGCACTAGATGACATCTGTACCAAGCGCTCAGCCTTGAAGCAAATTATCCAGCACAATCCAGCGCTTGACAAGGCATGCCGCAAAACTGATCTAATCACCGGATCAGGATGTTCCTGCAGCACGACCAGACGACGAAAACAATTCAGGAGGTTCAAATGGCCAAGGATTCCAGATGGAAGATCAAGATCCAAAAGACGCACAAAGTATTTCAGACGCAGAAGGCCAGGAAATTTTCACAGGAAAGACAAATGCTTTATTTGCCATAAGATTGGACATTTCGCAAAAAACTGTCCTCAGTCAAGAAGATCTGTCAAACTCCTTGAAGAGATTGATGATTACACTGGCATACATCTTGCAAAAGAGGAGGACCTTGAATCCATCTTCTCTATGGATGATGAACCCAATGAAGAAACTATATTCTCTCTCGATATCTATGAAGATCAAGGCAATGATCAGTACCTAATTTCAAAACCAGTGATCGAGGCCCGAGAAGAGAAAGGCGAGCTACCACCGGCTGACCTTTTCTTCCGTGATAGGTTAAGGCAATTCTAATTGCACCAAAATGGATATGGGTAAACCCATGCTCGAACAGAGCAAGAGACTCCGTGAAAGCAAGCCTAATCGTAGGAACGGTACCACAGTATAAAAAACAAAGCAAGAGACTCGAGGAAAGCAAGCTTAATCATAGGTAAGAAAATTTCCCTACAAAAAAGGGCTGGCTTCAACAACCCATAAGGGACGGCTTGCCAAGCTACACAAAAAGTTAATTTGTTTATAGTCGCAAAAGTTTTCCTACAAAAGGGGCTGGCTTCAACAACCCATTCAGGGACGGCTTGCCAAGCTACACACTCAGAAAACTTTTGTACTATAACCAACGTTAGCTGTTCATAACTCGGGAAACTTTCGCACTACAATAAGCTAACTTTCAAAGAGTACACTTACTCTATTTTCATACATGGACCGTACTACAACAAGCTAACTTTCAAAGAGTACACTTACTCTATTTTCATATATGGACCGGCCTTTCCATCAATTCGAAAGGAAGAACAAGAAGGAAATTTAGCAAGAACTCATATGTAATATATATCACAAAAGATTTACAAAGGGTGGATGAAAAACTACAAGAAAATTCTAGGATGACTCTAAGGTTTTTCAAGATGATTTTCTGATTTTTTACAAGGCAATTTTTCGATGATTACAAGATGATTACAAGATGATCCTACAACTACTACAAGCCCTCCTTTATATAGGACTAGGAGGTTATT
>MCJB01051678.1:0-10694 GCA_002018475.1 Nicotiana obtusifolia
TCTTATCCGACCCATGACCACTCCCATGTGACAGAACCATCTCGACTCTACGGGCCACATTAACCGCTTCCTGAAATGTGATCTCGCTACCAGTCTCCCTAGCCATCTGAAGACGAATTGGCTGAATGAGACCATCAATAAACCTCCTCACCCTCTCCCTTTCTGTAGGAAGTATGATGAGAGCATGCCGAGCCAGGTCAATGAATTTGGATTCATACTGAGTGACAGTCATGGACCCTTACTGAAGGCGCTCGAACTGTCTCCGATAAGCCTCTCTCTGAGTGACAGGGAGAAACTTTTCCAGGAACAGCTCTGTAAACTTTTCCCAAGTTAAGGATGGCAGACCGGCTGGTCTAGTCAAACAATAATCCCTCCACCAAGTCTTGGCGGATCCGGACAGACGAAAAGCCGCAAAGTCCACCCCATTAATTTCCACAATACCCATATTCCGGAGGACCTCGTGGCAACTGTAGAGGAAGTCTTGAGGATCATCTGTAGAAGTGCCACTGAAGGTGGTAGTGAATAGTTTAGTGAACCTATCCAATCTCCACAAGGCATCAGCGGACATAGCAGCTCCATTGCCGGACTGAGCTACCATTCCCGGCTGAACTGCCACAGCTGGCGGGACCACCGGAATCTGAGCCTGGGGAACTACCGGCTCTGGAGTCAGAGTAGTAGGAGTCTGAGCTCCTGCTCCAGCTTGGGAAGTAGCTGGGGCTGCAGGAAATAAACCTGCTCGAGTAACATTCTCCATGAGGCCCACCAGTCGGACCAAAGCGTCCTGAAGTACCGGGGTAGCAATAAATCCCTCTGGGACCTGAGCTGGGCCCACCGGAGCTGCTGGGGCTGGAACCTCTTCTTCAAGATCGATCTGAGGTTCTGTCATTGGTGCCACGGCAGGAGGCTGAGTTCTACCCCTGCCTCGACCCCTAGCACGACCCCGTCCTCGCCCTCTACCCCGTATAGGAGCTGTTGCTGGGGGCTCGGGCTGTCGAACGGTAGAAGAGGAAGCGCGTGTTCTCGCCATCTGCGAGGAACAGAATAGGAATTCAATTAGCATTAAGGAACAGAACCGCACGATAAGAAAGAACAAATATGAAATTTTTCCTAACTCTGTAGCCTCTGGGGGATAAATACAGACGTCTCCGTATCGATCCCTCAAACTCTACCGAGGTTGTCTGTGAACTGTGAAACCTAAGTAACCTAGGATTTGATACCAACTCCGTCACGACCCCAAATCTCCCACCCTCGGGAGTCGTGATGGCGCCTACTAATGGAAGCTAGGCCAGCCAATAATTAACTTCATTAATGCATTTAACACGTCATTCATAATTTTACAACAAAATTTAATAACAAAAGGCGGAAAATACTTAAATAGCCCCTTGTTTATACAATCCTCCCAAGAACTAGTATCATAGTTTTCACAGACTGTCTAAGAGTACTACATACAATAGTCTTGAAAGAAATAACAAAAATACTGTTTCCGAACTACATGGAATAGCAGTCAAAAGAATAGACAGAGGACACCAAGATCTGCGAACGTCTGCAGTGCTACCTTGGGTCGCCTGAGAATTCACGCAAAAGCTGGAAGTCCTTTACAGTCCGACACCTGCGGCGCCGGTATCTGCACAAAAGAGTGCAGAGTGTAGTATCAGCACAATCGACCCCATATGCTGGTAAGTGCCTGGCCTAACCTCGGCGAGGTAGTGACGAGGCTAGACCGGACTCCAGATAATCCTGTTAAACATAACATACATACATGTATATATATATATACATACAACTATGACAGATAATGAATGTACATCAGCAAAATAAACAGAGAAGTTATATAAATATTGCAATATCAAATCGATGAAATCAACAGATCAATAACTTTCAAAGAGGATCATTGCCATTTGGCATTCAACGTAACAATATGAAATGCAATCCATCATGTGACAAGCGTGACACCAGCTACGGTCTCTCCACCTATACATGTCACAACAATCACATATACAATGTCTCATTACAGACGTGGCACCAGCAACAGTCTCTCCACGTATACAATATCTCATAACAGACGTGGCACCAGCAACGGTCTCTCCACGTATACAATATCTCATAACGGTCTCTCCACGTATACAATATCTCAAACCTAGACACATTACTATTGTTATGACACCGGACTCTTTTGGACTCTTATGGATTCCTAAGACACTACCCATGACTTAGACACGAAACCTTTAATTATCTATTAACAATTACTTATTCAACTAGTTCATTATCAATCTAAATTAAAATGAAAGAGATGTTCATATCCATAACCATAATCAATAGGAACATTCACAATGTTCAGCTCGTGTACTAGGCATACCATCCGCCCTCATTTCATAATATCCTGTGGCAGGCGTGCCACCCTCCCCACACCTATATCACAATAATACCTCGGATATCATCCGGCAATTAGGAACATAATTATCTTTGCATCTCGGCAATGTCACAAATATCGTTCAACAATTATAATGTTAATATGCAACAATTATCAACATACGACCCACGGTCATGTATGACACCAAAGTATAGATACCCGTCACCATACCTATACAAGGTTCTCAACGAGAAGCAATTTAGCACATAGCACATAGTTTCTAGTTCCTCAAGCTAAGGCTAGAACGGGCACTTACCTCGCTTGGCAATGGGATTCAAGGTTTCGACAAACCTTTGCCTTGAAACCTTGCGTCCGAAGGCTCCAAATCTAATCATAAACAATTTATTACGGTTAATACCCATAATGGACACCAATTTCCATTGAAATTCACAAACTTTCCGGGTAAAATCCCGAAATTAAACTCAAAATTGACAGTGGGGCCCACTTCTCGTAATCGTACAAAACCCAAAAAATGTAATGACCCATTCCAATACGAGTCCATGCATATAAAATTTGTCAAATTCCGACACCGGATTGACCTTCAAATCCAAATTTTTGTTCTTGGAAGATTTGGAAGAAAAAATCTGATTTTTCTTCCATAGATTCATGGATTCATGATGTAAATGAGTATGGAATCATGATCTATGAAGGATTTATGATAAGGAACACTTACCCCGATGTTTTCCTTGAAAATCGCTTCAATCCGACCTCCCTAGCTCAAGATATGTTAAAATGACCAAAACCCCGTTTTATAGACCCCATTCTGCCTCCAGCGCCACGGGGGGCGCCGGGCGCTGCCCACGGCGCTGCTTCCAGTGGCCTCCGCGACCTTCACTGCCTCGGGCGCTCTGGACGGCGCCGGGCGCTGTCCTGGGCGCTGGAATTTTCCCCTGACACAAAATAGGCATAACTTCTTCATACGATGTCCGAATTGGACGATTCTTTTTGCTATGGCTCCGAAATTTCGATACGGATCTAATGCTTCAAACAAAACTGAATTTGGAGTTCATTTTCATAATATAATACCACTTTTTCTTGAAGGTACGACATCGACACCTTCTTGAATGCCAAAATTAAACTCCATCCACCATCCAAAATCCACCCGTGACCCTCGGGACTTCACCCCCACATGCCAACATGTCCCATAACATTATTCAAACTTTTTTCAACCTTCGGAACGTTCAAATTAACATCATAACATCAAATTCGCACCGGATTCAAGCCTAAGGACCTCAAATTTTTCTAATTCGCTCTTTTGATCTAAACTCGACCAAACCATGTCCGAATGACCTGAAACTTTGAGCACAAGTCATAAATTACATGTAGAAGCTACAGCAACTTTCGGAATTCCATTCCGACCCTCGGATCAAAATCTCGCCTATCAACCGGAAATCGTCAAAATTATAACTTCACCAATTCAAGCCTAATTCTACACGAGACCTCCAAAACTAATTCCGATCACTCTCCTAAGTCATAAATCCTCTCCCGAAACTAACCGAATCATCAAAATTCACATCCGAGCCTTCTAACTCATAAGTCAACATACGGTTGACTTTTACAACTTAAGTCTTTTTTGAAGGAGACTAAGTGTCTCATTTCTTACCGATTTCACTCTGAATGCAACTTATTCAACTTGATTTCATACAATATAGATAACGAAATAAAACGGGTCATCACAATTTTACTACCTGGTGCCAGTTCTATTCCTGACATTTTCCAGTATAATACTAACGATTTATCTATGTTTTTATCTTCTATTGCTACCGAATAATTTGCACTAATAATAAATTTAAATTTTTGATATATTAAATTTCCTTTTATTGCACTTATTATACTTTTTTCTATAGGTTGTATAATTCTNCTTATGGACTCCTAAGACACTACCCATGACTTAGACACGAAACCTTTAATTATCTATTAACAATTACTTATTCAACTAGTTCATTATCAATCTAAATTAAAATGAAAGAGATGTTCATATCCATAACCATAATCAATAGGAACATTCACAATGTTCAGCTCGTGTACTAGGCGTACCATCCGCCCTCATTTCATAATATCCTGTGGCAGGGGTGCCACCCTCCCCACACCTATATCACAATAATACCTCGGACATCATCCGGCAATTAGGAACATAATTATCTTTGCATCTCGGCAATGTCACAAATATCGTTCAACAATTATAATGTTAATATGCAACAATTATCAACATACGACCCACGGTCATGTATGACACCAAAGTATAGATACCCGTCACCATACCTATACAAGGTTCTCAACGAGAAGCAATTTAGCACATAGCACATAGTTTCTAGTTCCTCAAGCTAAGGCTAGAACGGGCACTTACCTCGCTTGGCAATGGGATTCAAGGTTTCGAAAAACCTTTGCCTTGAAACCTTGCGTCCGAAGGCTCCAAATCTAATCATAAACAATTTACTACGATTAATACCCATAATGGACACCAATTTCCATTGAAATTCACAAACTTTCCGGGTAAAATCCCGAAATTAAACTCAAAATTGACAGTGGGGCCCACTTCTCGTAATCGTACAAAACCCAAAAAATGTAATGACCCATTCCAATACGAGTCCATGCATATAAAATTTGTCAAATTCCGACACCGGATTGACCTTCAAATCCAAATTTTTGTTCTTGGAAGATTTGGAAGAAAAAATCTGATTTTTCTTCCATAGATTCATGGATTCATGATGTAAATGAGTATGGAATCATGATCTATGAAGGATTTATGATAAGGAACACTTACCCCGATGTTTTCCTTGAAAATCGCTTCAATCCGACCTCCCTAGCTCAAGATATGTTAAAATGACCAAAACCCCGTTTTATAGACCCCATTCTGCCTCCAGCGCCACGGGGGGCGCCGGGCGCTGCCCCCGGCGCTGCTTCCAGTGGCCTCCGCGACCTTCACTGCCTCGGGCGCTCTGGACGGCGCTGGGCGCTGTCCTGGGCGCTGGAATTTTCCCCTGACACAAAATAGGCATAACTTCTTCATACGATGTCCGAATTGGACGATTCTTTTTGCTATGGCTCCGAAATTTCGATACGGATCTAATGCTTTAAACAAAACTGAATTTGGAGTTCATTTTCATAATATAATACCACTTTTTGTTGAAGGTACGACATCGACACCTTCTTGAATGCCAAAATTAAACTCCATCCACCATCCAAAATCCACCCGAGACCCTTGGGACTTCACCCCCAATTCAAGCCTAATTCTACACGGGACCTCCAAAACTAATTCCGATCACTCTCCTAAGTCATAAATCCTCTCCCGAAACTAACCGAATCATCAAAATTCACATCCGAGCCTTCTAACTCATAAGTCAACATACGGTTGACTTTTACAACTTAAGTCTTTTTTGAAGGAGACTAAGTGTCTCATTTCTTACCGATTTCACTCTGAATGCAACTTATTCAACTTGATTTCATACAATATAGATAACGAAATAAAACAGGTCATCACACTGTTACTGTTTATCGAATTCTGTCCTCTTTATTGCATTTCATCGTCAACTACTCAATTATTGTGGTTTGGTTATTCCTTTCTATTTATTATATTTCAATTATTTGTCAGTATACTTTACGTTGTATCAAATTGATTCACACATCCTTAACACTACGAACAAATTCAATTGTTACTCGATTTTAGGGTAAACAATGGTTCCATCGACAAATCCCCATTTCCTTCGATCCCGCAACCAGGTAGGCATAGCACGAGCCCATTCTTCATAGTTTTCTCCTCGTAGTTGTACTTGTGTGATCACTTTTTCGGGGTTTTCATTTGAAGTCAAATGGTAAGGCGAGATTTTTGTTTACCGAAAAACGATATAGTTGACTTTGTTCGTGGTTTCTAGACAACTGAATTAATTTGATCCAAAAAGTAATGAAATAACTGATGAAATATAAAATACTTAACCTTATAATAATGTAGATGGAACGACAAAGCTAATGAGTCCGAGAATGGGGTTCTTCGGGCATAACAATGATAAAATCAAAAGCTAGAGAGTAAAATTATATTAAAATGTCATATAGAATATAGTGTAAGTTCGCCAAAAAATCTGTGTCCCTACAATGATAACAAAACTCACTATTTATAGCTACGTCTAGAAAATGAGGTCGTAGGATCATGCCCTTCTTTAATGTCAATTCTGAGCGACATTGATGAAGATGTAATGTAGACATAAATGTCAAATTCCTTGTAACGGGCCATCATCCTTAATGCTGCAAAATATTTTGTACTGAATGTTACACAGCGCAATGCATTTAATAGTCCTTCTATGATCGTTATTCCTTCCGGTGACAAGCGGAGTAGCTATGTTCGGTGGCCATCCCTATCTTTTTGTTCCTCGTGTCCTTCCTTTAAGCAGCTACGTGTCATGTCGTATTTTTCCCTATACAGATAGTCCCCCTGCTTTCCGGTGATACAATCTTGAGTTGCCGGGAAGTTGGTAGAAAGCACCTTTTTGGGGTAAATTACTATAACTCCCTTTGACGTTTTCTGACAGTTGATTAGACGTACGTCTCTCCGCATTTAATGCCCCGAACACGCGTCATCCCACAATTCAGTGCAGCTTTTTGCCGATTATCGAGGTAATCATGGCCATGAAATTAGCCGCCAAAATTTTAGTTATACGTATCATCCTCCTCTTATGTACTTCATAATTTCTCAAGCTTCTAACTGCATCTTTATTTCCCAACTTTTCTCTAATTTTCTTCGAACTTGAAATTTTTCTTCCTTCTATTCCAATGGCTTCCTTTACAAAACGTGCTAGTTCTTCAAAGGGCAAGAACAAAATCGAGGATTCTGTTCCTCAACAGTGGGTTCCATCATCCTAAGAAGGCTTAGTACTTCGAAGGATTTTGAAGAGAAATTTCCTACTGCTAACCCTCGTACATGGGCCGTTAGTAGATACCCTTCTTCCATTCGTCCTTCCAGTATTCCCCGCTGTGAATGAAGATTGTCGTTGCCATGAATTGGATATCATCGCTCCCGATCTATCGGAGCAAGTGACCCTTCCCAAGGAAGGTTTTACATACTTTTACACGTATCCCTTTACTTTGGGTGCGTTTTCTTTGAGTGGAGAGCTTGATTCCGTGATTGCAGAATTTTGCCTTCACTACCAAGTGTGCTTGGCACATGTAAGCCCTTCAGTATGGAGGACGATTGCTTGCCTTCGATGCCTATGTCAGGAAACTGGGGAGGAGCTAACCCTAGCTCATATGATGAATCTCTATTCCCCCCAAAATCTTTCGCGGAGGAATGATAAACCTTTGCAAGCGTGGCCACCGTGCTTTACTGTCTAGCATGGATGACGACAACGACCGTGGGTGGATGGAATGATTCGTGCAGTTGCCACTAGTGACATTATTCCAACAACAGCTTCATCCTTTCCGGTTGCTTGGAACCGCTCTCGTAAGTTCTCTTTAATAAACTTTTTCCTACTAAATAGTCTTTCATGTTCGTATTGATCCCTCAACCTTCGTTTGTTACAGCAACTCGATGGATTCCATCGGTTATAGAAGGCTTGGACCGGTGGGTTTAGAAGATCTTGGATATCACAACGCCCGAAATTGGTTTGTGGAAAGAGTTGTCCCTTAAATATGGGTGGAAGGCCAAAAATCATGGTAACTTTAATTTACCTTGTTTCTATTTTCTGTATATGAAGAACTTGGTTGAACCCTTTTGACTTGTTCATGAAATTAGGTCTACCTGCTGGCTTAATCGATGTTCCCGAGGAGAATGTTTTGGCTGACCCTGCTAATGCAGCGAGGCTGCTTCAGGAGGCACTTACTCAGACAGGCGTCTCCGGGCCTGCTTCGGGCGCAAACATTTCTTCACGGAGTCCCGGACCAGAGAACAAGCAACCCAAGAGAAGACGTTCCTCTGCGGCCGGGGAAAAGAACAAGAGGGCAAAGGTTGCTTCCCCCGAGTCATCTCCAGTGGCGATGATGACTGGTCCTCCTTCCGGGCCGATCATAGACACTGTGATGATCGATGATGATAAAGAAGCTAGTGATGAGGGAGCTTCTTTACATAGAAGGATACGATCCTCATCATCCTAACAAGATGCTCGACCTGTTGAGACAATTGCACCAACTGATGATGGCGTCTCAGCACTTTGGGGAGAATTTGATTTAGTTGAATATGCTAACTCCTGCATCCGGGCCCCAATTATTGTTACTAGTATCATGGGGCTGAGTACCGGGTTCGTGCCGTCTTTGGTTGGCGAGCATCAAACAACCAGCACTGCATTTGATGCAGCTACTTCTCACTCTTCAGCTTCATCTCCACTTTCACCACCACCAGCAACTGCTACATCATTTCCATCTTCATCCACTCTTCCAACAACGGTTGTTACATCATCTCTATCGGCCGCACCTGACTGTGAAGAAGGTTTCCCTCCTCCACAGTTCCCAGTTCATGGGAATTTGGGGAAAATTTACGCTGCCCTTTCTGAAAATCCACAAATGAGGAGGAGTGTTACCCTTCCGGTACTTGATTTCGAGACCGGCGGAGCTTGCTAACTATCTGAAGCCTTTGGCTTCAGAAATAGATTGGGAGAAGATTTAGACACTCTCAGGGGAGTGTTTGTTGAACAATACTATGCATAACGCCGCAGCGCACATTCCTTTTTTCTTCTGTTATTTCTTCTACTTTTGAGCGAATTTACTCTAAGTTTTACCTCTTCTTGTTTTGTAGGCTAACTTTCTTTCTTTTGAGGGCCTTCAAAAGATGATTTTGTGAGAATGAAGAACTTACTTCTGAACGGGATCAACTTTGGCGGAACGGGACCAGACTGTTCTCCGCCTCTCGGAACTGGAAACCAAGGCTACCGAGGTCGTTGTTTTGGAGGACCGTTTGCAGCAAAGCGAGCAAGAAGTGATAATTCTTAGCCAAGAAATTAGGCCGCTGAGGGTTAGATTTGATAAAGCCAAGGCTAAATGGGCAGAAGTCCAGAACGCCGTTCTTGCTGCAAATGATCGTGATCTGCCTCCGTTGAAAGAGTGATTAACTTGGAGGCAGCCTTAAACTCCAAAAGTGAAGAGCTTACTGCTATGGTGGCGAAATATGCCCAACAACAAGAGAAGTATAGGAAAACTATCGAGCATAATAGGCTCTTTAGTTCAACTGTCCATGAGCTCGACATCAGTCTCAAATTTGTTAGGTCCACCTAGGAAAACCTTTCCACCAAAGTTATTCAACTCAAAGAAGAACTCAAGCGCTGAGCGGCCTCCCTCATCGTTGAAAACAACTTATTCCATGTATAACATGAGAAGAAAAACCTCGAAGAGGCCAAGACTGGTATTATTGACATTGATGCCAAAATTGCTAAGGCCCAAGAGCTTGAGTTGGCTGCAAAGAATGGACTCCCGGTGCATTCTGACGCTCTCGGTTCTTCTGATTCTGGTTCCAAGTTTTTGAAAATTGAAGAGGGATCGGAAGGCGATGATGTCGAAGACCAAGCTGGGGAAAACTTTGAGCCATCAGTGGAACAATCTACTACTCCCGGGGATGCAGATACTTCTCTTCCTCCTGATTCCGGAGATGCTATAGTTTAGCTTTTTTCTTCTTTTTCTATTTTGTAACTTTATCATTTTATTGCGCCTTTGTAATAAAAACATTTTTTTGCTCAATTGTTTGAGTCTTACTTTCGTTGGAATGTTCATGCAAATCTTTAACTATCGTACTTGCTCAAGTATTCTGTGCATGTTGTTCTGTTCGCGCTTTATTAAGTGTAATCTCGGATGCCTTTCCTTCAAGGCATTTGGTTCCGAGTATTATCCCTTTTTCGTGAGGGTTCCATAAGTATTTGTGCAAGTTTGCTTTTTGCGTCTTTTTTGTATGCAGCTTCGAGTGTATTTTTTTTCCCGATGACATTCTATATTCCGGGCGTGGGTTCTTCCGGAACCAACCCTCTAACGTGACGTTAAGAGAAATCCCTCTTATGTTTACGGTGCTCTTGAAGAGGATGTCTCCTATTCATTAAGTACTTGTTTAACTTTCAAATGGCAAAATTAACTCATCGTTCAGATATAAACAAGATAAAAACAAAAGGATTTCATTTCATTTAATTCCTTCTACTTTCAAAAGTACATAAGCATTTTGCTTTGCAGAAAAGAAATTGCCATGACTTGTGGCTATCTTGTACAACTTATTTCTACAGCGTTGGCTGCGCAGTCCCCGGTTTGGATGATGCATTATGTTCCCGGTTGATGTGGCATTCACTGTTGTCGTATTCTTATATCATCCCCCTCCCCCCCCCCC
>MCJB01051678.1:10714-31391 GCA_002018475.1 Nicotiana obtusifolia
GGGTGTTCGAATGCGAAGAATGCGAATTGGAACACTGGAAGTCTTGTATCTTCGAAGATCCCACTAATGAATTGCTAGGTAGTCCTTCACTCGGCAACATATCTTATTTCCCCTTAGGAACCCATGCTATCGAGCGAAAGAATACCTAACAGTCCTCTAGTGGTTTGTGCTCGTGAACAGTCGGGTAATCTCCGTTTGGTAGCAAACTTACTTCTCGGTGGGAATTTTCTATCGAAGAAAAGATTATCTAACCGTCCCCGAGTGGAAACTTGTTCGTTTGCCTTGTTATGAAAGGTCTTATCACTATTGTCTTCGTAGTATGCTTCCCGTCGCTGCCTCGTTAAAAACCTTGCCAGAAAAATCCAATTGGACAAAAACTGAACGAAGGGAAAAAGAGTGTAGCACATACTTTCCATTTGACTGTTGTTTGTCAGCAGTAATATCTTTTGAGGTGAGCCACGTTCCAGTTATTGGGCAACTTGTCTCCGTTCTGGTTCTCTAACTCGTATGATCCTTTCTCAATGATAGCTGAAACCCGCTAAGGGCCTTCCCATGTTGGGCCTAACTTGCCGCGTTGAGTTCCCGGGTGTTTTGAGTTACCTTCCTCAAGACCAATCTCCTACTTTGAAATAATGGAGGTTGGCTCTTTGATTATAATATCGCTCCATTCTCTGCTTTTTAGTCGCCATTCTGACATGCACCAAGTCCCTGCATTCCTCAAGCAACTCCAAAGTTGATTAGCATTGCTTCGTTGTTTGATTCTTCGTTCGCCTGGAAATACCTTAAGGTTGGTTCCCCTACTTCTACCGATATCAAAGCTTATGCGCCGTACACAAGGGAAAAAGGGGTTTCTCCCGTGCTTGACTTGGCCGCTGTTAGGTAGGCCCATAGAACCCCAGGTAATTCTTCGGGCCAGTTGCCTTTCACTGCTTCCAACCTTTTCTTTAGATTTTGTATAATCACTTTGTTTTTTGACACTGCTTGACCATTTGCTCTCAATTGATAAGGTGAAGAGGTAATCCTCTTTATCTTCAAATATTCAAGGAACTTTGTAACTTTTGCGCCGATAAACTGCGGCCCATTATCGCATGCAATCTCTTTTGGTATTCCAAGCCTGCAAATTATGTTTTCCCACAGGCAGTTAACCATTTCACGTTCTCCGATCTTCTGATAAGGACCTGCTTCCACCCATTTAGAAAACAAGTCAGTCAAAATTAAAAGAAACCTTACCTTTCCGGGAACCGGTGGTAGTGGTTCGATGATGTCCATCCCCTATTTCATGAATGGCCACGGGGACAGAACCAAATGTAGGGTTTTTGCCGGTTGATGTACTAGTGGTGCGTAGCTTTAGCAATTATCACATTTTCGTACGAACTCTTTGGCATCTTGTTCCATATGGGGCCAGTAATATCCTGCCCGAACTAATTTTAGCACCAAAGAATCTGCACCTGAATGGTTGCCACATATCCCTTTGTGGACTTCTTTCATGACATAGTTAGCTTCTGATGCTCCTAAGCACCAGGCCAATGGGCAAAGGATTTTCTGTACAATTGGCATTTCTTGAAGCTATAACGTGCAGCTTTGGCACGTAACGTCATTGATGCTTTGGGGTCTTCGGGCAACTTTCCATGCTCGAGATAATTGATTATTTCGTTTCTCCAGTCCCAGACCAAAATAGTCGAATTCACCTCATAGTAACCATCTGTGTCTAAGGCTGAGTTCATCAGTTGTACTACCATTCTTGATTCTTATCCCTAAGTTTTTATCGATGAGCCCAAATTTCCTAATGCATCTGCTTCCGTGTTATCTTCCCTCAGGATATGAGTAGTCGACCACTCTCAGAATCATGCCAATAAAGCCTGAAATTTTACCACGTATTGTTGCATACATTCTTCTTTGGTGTCAAAAATTCCGTAGACCTGATTCACCACCAACTGCGAATCACATTTGATTTCGATGACTTCAAAGTCAAGTCCCTCGGGCCATTCGAGCCCTACAATCAAAGCTTCATACTCTGCTTCATTGTTAGTTCGTTCTGATGGATTGCCTTAAGGTTTTCCCCCAAGGCATGATCAAGACTATTCCAAGCCCGGGCCCTTTTATGTTTGAAGCTTCGTCCGTAAATAAGGTCCAATCTCCCGATGTCGATTCCGACACCCTTATTGCCTCATTGGCTGCCAAAGGCAATAGTCCCAGACTGAAATCGGCCACGAAGCCAAGACTTGCGACTTAATTGCTGTCCTCAGTTTATGCTCTATATCGAACTTGACTCATTATGACAGCCCATTTGTCCAATCTACCCAATAGCGTGGGTTCATGGAGGATATTCCTCAGAGGGAAAGTAGTCACCACAACTGTCGGGTGGCATTAGAAGTACAGCCTTAGCTTCCGAGCGGCGACTACGAGAGCTAAGGCCAACTTTTTTTAGATATGGGTTGCAAGTTTCTGCTGCCGTTAAAATTTTACTAACATAATAAATGGGAGATTGCGTACCTTCGTCCTTCCGAACTAAAACTGCACTTACCGCAACTTCTAAAATCGCGAGATAGACTAGCAGGGTTTCAACTTCTTTTGGATTTGATAGCAACGGCGGGCTTGAAAAATATTTCTCCAACTCCTTCAAGGCTTGCTAACACTCCGGTGTCCACTCGAAATTGTTTTTCTTTTTGAGTAGTGCGAAGAAGCGATGACGCTTTTCTGACGAACGGGAAATGAACCTGCTCAAAGCTGCCAACCTCCCTGTGAGCCTCTGGACTTCTTTTACGTTAGACAATTGATTTGGGATGTCCTCTATGGCCTTGATTTTATCGGGATTCACCTCAATTCCGCTTTGTGAGAATAGGAATCCTAGGAACTTACCCAAACTAACCCCGACTGCACACTTCTCGGGGTTAAGCTTCATAATATGCTCCCTCAGGATGTCAAATGTTTCTTGTAAATGTTTCAGGTGGTCACCTGTATTCAAATACTTAAGGAGCATATCATCTATATATACTTCCATAGTCTTTCCTATTTGTCTTTTGAACATCTTATTCACGAGTCGTTGATAAGTGGCTCCAGCATTTTTTAACCCGAAAGGCATTACGTTGTAACAATATGTACCAAAATTCATTATAAATGCAGTCTTTTCATTGGTCTTCTAGGTTCATCTTGATTTGATTGTACCCAGAATAAGCATCGAGGAATCTCATTAACTCGTGCTCGATCGTGGCATCAATCATTTGATTAATATTTGGCAATGGGAATGAGTCTTTGGGGCATGACTTATTAAGATCCTTATAATCTACGCACATGCAAAATTTATTATTTTTCTTAGGAACTACTACAACATTGGTTAGCCAGTCTGGATATCTTACCTCTCGGATAGAGCCAATCTTAAGTAAATGGGTTACCTCTTCTTGATGATTTATTTCTTGCTTCAGGAATAGGGCGCTTCTTTTGCCTTACCGGAGGTATGTTGGGATCCATGCTTAGCTTGTGTACGGCTATCTTCATCGGGATTCCTGTCATATCCTCGTGCAACCATGCAAAACAATCGGAATTATTTTTAAGGAATTCAATAAAAGTAGACCTGTGCTCCGGGTATAGTCCTATTCCCAAATGGAATTTCCTTTTAGGAATTCTTTGAAAAACACAACCTGCTCCAGTTCGTCTGTCGTGGACTTCGTCGCGTCCATCTCTTCTAGTAATTGAAAATACCTCGGTACCTAATATTGTTCCGACTCTTCTGTCCTCGGGTTATCTTTCTCTGGTTCGGGGGCAGGTGCCGGTTCTAGTAATTTCTATGCCGCATGTTCCTTTCCTTTGCTACTTTGGAGACCGAAATTGCATTCATCTCCCTTGCTGCTAGCTGATCACCCCTTATCAGTTTGATCCCCTTGAGTGTCGGAAATTTTAAGAATTCTCACAAGGGAAATCTTGATAGAATTTGAAAAAGCAACTCGTGCAACCATAGTCTTCCTAAGATGATGTTATATCCCATGTCTCCATCTACCACTTCTAAGAGAGTTTTCTTTATTACTCCTTCAGTGTTTGTGAGCAGCAAAATTTCTCCTCGGGTTGTCACGCTTGCGAGGTTGAATCCTGCGAGGAGTTTCATTGCCGAGATAATGCTTCCGATGAGTTTAGCTTGCTCCAGTACTCTCCACTGTATGATATTAGCTGAACTTCTTGGATCATCTTAAACGCATTTAATTTTAATATCTAACACATTTAAAGAAATTACCAGTGCGTCATTGTGCGGTAGCAATAATCCGTCTGCATCTTCCTCCGTAAATGTGATATCGTCTTCCCGGAGCCTTTTACTATGAGTTATCGATACTTTTGTCTTCTTTGCTGCCGAAAAGGTGACTCCATTAATCTCATTCCCTTTGAAGATCATGTTGATTATTTGGCGTGGAGGTTCCTCTCCTGCTATCGAGGTTTCCGCGTCACCCCTATTCCGACCATAGTTATTTTTAGCTCGGTCACTCAAGTCTCTGAGGTGACCATTCTTTAACAGTGTTACCACTTCTTCCCGGAGGTGTCGCCAGTCCCCAGTCCGGTGGTCGTTAGTGCCATGGTATTCACACCATAAACTGGGTTCCCTCTGGCTGGGATAGGATTTCATAGGTCTTGGGTATCGTGCCTCTTTGATATTTCTCATGGCTGACACCAACTCCAGTACACTAACATTGAAGATTACTCTGATAACTTTGGGTAAGAAGAATCTGGCGACCCCCAAATTTCTTTATGCTGCAGCGATCTGTTGTTCCGGCCACGATCGGTTCTTCTATCAATGATGAACTTGTCTTCTGTCTGGAAGCTCCTGCCACGACCTTCTGTCCGTTCGTAGGGCAAAAACCGTCCCCTCGAACATCTATCCGTGTCAATACCATCTTTCATTTTTTCTCCGTTCTCCCCCCCCCCCCTTTGGTTGACGATGGAAAGCCCACCTGATCGTCTTCGATTCTTATTTTTGACTCGTACCGGTTGTGGACATCCACCCAAGTCGTTGTTTGGAAATCGAGCAGACTTTCTTTCAACTTCCGGGAAGCATCCGAACTTCTCGAATTTAAACCTTTGGTGAACGCTTCAGCTGCCCATTCATCCGGGACTGCTGGTAGTAACATCCTTTCCTTCTGGAACCGGGTAACGAACTCTCGTAATAACTCAAACTTCCTACGTGATACTGAATATGTCGACCTTTCAGGCTTTTATCTTTCTGGCACCGGCATGAGCCTTGATACCGCGAGCATCTCAAAGGAATCTATGGAATACTCGGGCATAATGAATACCACGTTAAAGCTCCCTCCGTGAGAGTCTCACCAAATTTCTTTAGCAGCACAAAATCAATTTCATAATGAGCCAAATCATTTCCTTTCACCGTTGTTGTGTAGGTGGTAATGTGCTCCTGTGGATTTGAAGTTCCCTCATACTTTGGCATTTCGAGCATTTTGAACCGCTTCGGGATTAATTTCAGGGCCGCACTCGGCTTGTGCAGTAATTGAATATACTTCTTCGAGTTCGGACCTTTCAATACTGGTGGCGCACCCAGGATTTGATTCATGCGGGCGTTTACTTCCTTCATGAACCGCAAGAGTTCCTCCTTGAATGGATCGTTACCGTTGATGAGGCCGGATCTGCTCCCCCCGGCCTCGTCGGAGCCAACTTCGTCCCTGGGAGTGTTGTTGTCGACTCTCTGCGCCGTTTGGTTTGCGGAAACATCAGAAGGAATTGGATCTTGCCTGTTGGCATTATTTGAAGCACCTGATAGCACCTACTTTAGTTCCATCATAACCTAATCTTGCCGCGTGAGATGGCCTAGAATTATTGCATGTTGCTCTTGCAGGACCCTCACTACATCTGCTACATGCTCCTTATTAGGAGTCGTCTCTCGAAACTATCGAGTGTACCGCTCGTCATGTACTGTTATGGCGTCATTCCTCTCATTACGAGTGTCACTAATTGAATCCTCGAAATGAGGCTGCTCCCCTTGAATTTTAGGGTTGCGTGTGCCGTTAACAATGTTATCTACCATTTTTTGTGATTTTTTCTAAGACAAAATACTCAAAACACGTTAGTAAAAAAGGCAAGGATCAGTTTAACTGCACGGATGTCTAGGCCCTACGGTAGGCGCCACCCGAAAAACAGTACAGTTGAATTTGTTTGTGGTTTCTAGACAAATGAATTAATTTGATCCAAAAAGTAATGAAATAACTGATGAAATATAAATACTTAACCTTGTAATGTAGATGGAACGGCAGAGCGAATGAGTCCGGAATTGGGTTTTTCGGGCACAACAATGATAAGATCAAAAGAGAGAGTAAAAATGTATTAAAATGTTATACAAATATAGTTTAAGTTCGCCAAAAAATTTGTGTCCCTACAATAATAACAAAGCTTACTATTTATAGCTACGTCTAGAAAAGGAGATCCTAGGATCATGCCCTTCTTTAATGTCAATTATGAGTGTTATTGATGAAGATGTAACGTTAGACATAAATGCCCAAATTCCTTGTAACGGACCATCATCCTTAATGTTGCAAAATATTCTATATTGAATGTTACCGAGCGTAATGCATTTAATACTCCTTTTATGATTGTTATTCTGTCCGGTGACAAGCAGTATAGCTATGTTCGGTGGCCATCCCATCTTTTGTTCCACGAGTCCTTCCTTTAAGCGGCCACGTGTCATGTCATATTTTTTCCTATACAATTTTCTTTTTGGTTAATAAATAATTGTCTGCTTCTTCATCCCTTTCCATGGCTATTTTGGATTTTGGATCAAAGGTTGATTTTGATTTCAAACTGTACATGGCTCTGATACCATAATAAGCAAGGATTGCACAATTTTTAGAAGGATTTGACTTACCTTCTCATTCCAAGAAAGAAGAGTATATATACATGAGTTTAAATTACTCCCTAAAATCTCTCATAAGAATATTCTCAGAATATCATGTCCCTATAATATCTCCTAGAATATCACATCTCTAACAAACATAGATATAGAATATACAGTTATTATATTTACGCATTTACAGATCTTGCGTAATATTTAGATTAATGTACTAGTTGCCGTTTAACTTGTGAATGTTGCACCATATTACCAATATTTTCTATCAGGCATTATTGGACATGGTGCATATCATGCTTTTGATAACTGAGAGACTGGCTTATGGTTCTAAACCCGGTGGATAATGGGTCCATCTCTCTAAAATTGCCAATTTGGACATGGTGCATATCTTTAAATGCTTTGTTCCAAAAAAAAAAATGCCAGGAGATGTTTTCTTCTATAATCCACAATTATGCATGATATTTTGAATCCGCTCATGTCTTTTGAGTCAATTTCAGAGCTCAAGAGGTGTGAAAGTGTATTTAGGGAACTCTACAAACTTTTACTGCATAGTAAGATCGCGGATATGCATGAGGAAATTACCATATGTGGTCTTAGAAAGGAAGGTATTGCAGGTGCCAGATTGGGTTGCTTGGGATGTAAATGTCAAGAATGTATTCATCAGTCGGGCACTCTGAACTAGTGATTTGAGTTTCTAAAAATTAGCTTAATAATTAAGTAATATTATTTTGGAACATGGAATTAATCTTACTCATTGAACCAGCAGTAGCTAGGATTGTTTTAACTTCTTGTACTATATTTGCAAATGTGTACATCATTATTCTGGTTTTATCATCTTTAGATGGCTCAAAAGTTACTAGAGAAGCTACTATTAATCATGATAAAATAGCCTAAGATGGTACTTGGTAAGACATGATAAAAGGAGCATAGCTTCACTCTCAATTGGTAACAACATAATTAAGAAAAAGTGATGTTTAATTAATAAAGATAAGAGTTGAGAAGAGGATGACTTAGGAAAAGTAAGTGAGAAAGATTTCTGGTGAACATGGAGTGGAGAGGATAAATTCATGCCACCAGCCCCAATGGTTATCGGATAAGGCATATCTCACCTATATTTGAATGTTTATATGTTGCCTATTCAGTTTGCAAGCTACATAGAAATATCTTATAAGTAATGATTTCTTATACTAAAACTGCGAATACATACCTCTTCAAATACAATATTAAGGTTGTTCTGTCCAATACTGGATGTTCCCTCACATTTCTAATTTATCTGTTACCTGAAGATGTTGGTTTTTCTGCTTTGCATTGTGATATTTGCGGAACAAATGGTGAGACACACTTCAACACTTTCCTGATCAAGCACCAATTAATGTTTTTTTGGTTGCTGTTAGGAAATCAATTTTAATATATTTGCTGTGATGTATCTTGGTTAGACCTGTGGGAGGTCACAGACAACTTAGACTTTCAGATCGTTTTCTTGCTCTTATTTGCTAGCAGCATTTGTCTTCATTTGGCAGCATAAATCTTGGTGGTTTTGCGCAGTTTAAAGATCACCTTTTTAGCCATTACCTTAATACATCGTTCTTTTAGTTCCTATTCAAGCAGTAGCAGAGGAGCAGTCAGTCAGGCAAAGACAAGGCCAGGGAAGGGATTTACATTACTCAGGCTCTTGTAATACCAGATTACTGTCTCATTTTTCCGTTTCTCTCATTCAAATCATCCATTGATTTTTAATATGCTCGGATGTCTCAGTCATTAGGATATGATAACAACTATTTATATGTTTCAATGATTAGCATCCGGAACATTCTTCGCCGCACTGCCGGTAGATACTTCTTCATAATTTTGTATTACAAGTTCCTGTGCACTCAATTTTAGCTCCTTTTCTGATGCTTTTACTTGTTTATAATCATAACCAGATATTATGAATATGCCAGAGCTGTGGCAATGGCACTTTTCTTGTATGCTACGGGTTGGCCTGGTTCAGCTTATGTATTTTCTATTTTGGACTCTGCTATGGAGCACACTAGGCAATTGTACGAGCTACAGTTTTATTATTTGACATTTTCTGGTGTTATTGCTAGTGCTATATATGATTCCCAGGCAAAGAAGAAACAGCAACAGCATCAAAGTGCAGGACATGTGCTGAGAGAGGATGAACTTACATGTGACATATGCCCAAATATCATGACGACAGCAGCAGTTTTGTTGCATTGAAGGATGTTCAGAAAAATATACTATTTTTGTTTATGGTTACCTTTACCTTTTTTGAAGAGTTTCAAAGTGCACTATTCTCTATTCTACTCCTTTTCTGTTCTTTCACTTCTCAATGTTATAGAGCTCACGTTTAGAAACAATTACGTGTGTGGTAAACTGGCATTTTGAATCTAACAGAACATGACAAGTTCATACAGATCTTCTCACTTAAAATTATGGTAGTTCATACTTACATATCCAGCTCAGTTGAATCATATTTTAGAGTCTGTATTTTTTGCAGAACTGCAGGTCAAGACATTTAAGCCTTGTCTTCATATAATATTCGACTTGCATGTGTTAGAGACGTTTCATCACATTCAGTTGACATTCAATGGCATTGAATAATGTAAGTCTCTTCAGCACTTGCAAATCATGCATAGATCACTAAATTAATGGTTTCCCACTTCAGGTCTCCTTAAGAACACAATATAGGAAAAGATTCTTGAAATCTAAGAGCCAACCCAGTATTCACTTCACTGTCTCATGACAAATAGAAGTAATAATAAAGAGAATTAAAGACCAAAAAAAAATAAGAAAAGCTTCATATCTTTCACTAAAAAGAAGAAAAAATGACCTCATTATTTTTCAATTTATTCCTGTAATTAGAAATGGAAATTGGATCTCAGATGAAACATAACTAGCATCAATCCATATAGCTGATCTGTTTGTTAGATTTTGCTATAATAGAGTAAAGAAACTTCTTAAGAACTAAAAGTTACCATATAGTAGTATGTTCTTAAGTTTGTAAAATCTAAAGTATATTTTAAAAATTTAAGAAAGTCATCTTTAGGAAATATGATACTATCCAAAAGAAGTCAGTACAAATATATAAAGGAATAAGGAAAATTACATATATTATGTAAATATACTAATATATATTGTGGAAATTTCTTTTGTCAACAAATATTCTGCAAATTACATTCTCCAAATTTCAGACTGTGGCTAATCTAACAATGGTTAAAAATTAACCCTGGTTAGGGTTTAACCTCCTCTGCCCTCCCAAAAGAACAAAACATAAATGGCCTAGCCACACAGAATTTACTTTAAATTCAAGGAAATTCCTCTGTTATTTTGAAATAGTTCATATTTGCAAATTCCTCTAAGTTTGTCAAATTTCAGAAAGATTAACATTCTGTATCATAAAATTGTTGGTGGGAAATTCAATGAGCGAGTCACTTTATGCTATTCAGATTATTGGGTTGATAGGTAAATATTTATCTGATCAAGTTATAGTGTGTTCTTTCACTTTATGCTGTAAATAGTTTCTGCATTTGCTTTTGTGAGACAGATTTCTGCATTGTTTTTTCTCTTCTTTTTTCCCCCCTTCTTTTGTTCTTTTATGTTTCAATCTGAGCTGCTAGCAGCTGACATTGGAACTCTAGGGTTTTAGCTAAGCTTGCTTAATTCATGAACCTTATATGTTGTTAATCCTTTAAAATTTGTTGGTTTGATTCCATTATTAAATTTCCAGTTTTTAACTCAAATCTTGAGTAGTGGAACTTGTGGGTTTCCTTTTCCCCTCTACCATAACACCCCCGCTCCCTTTTACTCACCGCCCCCAAAAAATGGTATGCCATTGCACTAAGCTCCCACTATGAGGAGGTGTGGGAAAGGCCCGAACTACATTGTAAGAGGATGTTTCCGCGACTTGAACCTCCGACCTCTGGGTTACACGGCGAAAACTTTTACCATTGCACCAGGCTCCCTTTCACCGATGAAAAAGAACCGTTGGATAATGATATTTCTATTCTAAAAAGTTTCCATGCGTGTTCCGAAAAGGAGGAAAAAACTCCTAGTTTCATTTGAAGGACGTGATCTGAAATATTAATGTCTTGACAAAAAAAAGAAATTGGTTTTAAGGATATGTTAAAATGGTTATGGATGAGGATCAAGAATGTACCGTTTTGTCATTGATGTTCCGCGTGTTGTCCAAAATGGATTACAAAGGAAATCTGCTTGAATTAACTTTATGTATCTGTTGCTTCATAGTGTGTTTAGTTGATTTGTGGGGAGAGAGAATGAGGGTGACATGAAAGACTATTTTTCATGCAAATATGGGTTGGTTTCCCTAAGTTTTTCAGTGCAGTATGTCAGTTTCTTATGGTCATTTGCCGGTTCTTAGTGCACCTTTTATTTGACTATAGTTGGAATTAAATTGGGGGTTCTGCCGAATTGGAAAATGGAGTAAATAAAATTTAGGAAGTTGGGTTCAAAGTAGATGTATTTATTTGGTTGATAGAACTAGTAATGTAATAGATTTTGTTATTACTTTGCATCTGTTCTAGCAAGTGTTATCATTTTAACTGCTTTGTCAGTTCCCTTTGATTTGGCTTCCCTTAAAACCCGTAATATAGGGATAGGTTTTTAATATTCCGTTTATCATTGAAAAATTTTCAAGAAAATTTCTGGATAACGCAAAAGTTTTTGGAATTCATAAATAGGAAAGATATATTCATCTTTGTTAGTCTCGTGTGGTGTTTGCCAGCTTCCACAAGCCATACACAGTTTGCTAAGTGATGAATTAAGTTGGGGTTTCACAGATTTGGAAAATGGAGTTTTCCGAAGATACAAAACTGATTAAAGCGAACATGAATTATTTCAATAGATGGAATGAATGGCATGACAGTCACTAATGTTAGTTTCCTCTATTGTATAACACATTTGTCTAATAACTCGTCTAATTTGGTTTATTTTTTCTAATTCCAGTAACAGTGTCATTTATTCTAATTTACTTGTCCCGCTTTAACAGAAAGTTTGTTTGTAGACAATGTGTTAAATTGAAGAGTCTCAAATACAGAAAAGACAATCATTTTTCTTCTAATTGTCATTTCCCATTCATGTTGTCATATTGTATGGCATAACTAGTAACTTTTCTTCTAATGATGTTACAATCTTGATTTCTTTGAAGTGTGAACTTTCTCTGATATCTTTATGTCTAATTCTCTTTTTAATTATATACTAGGGTTTTGAAGTGCTGATGATATTCTTTTCCGAATTATGCTCTTGTGATAAAGTTCATCTAATAGACATCATTGAGTCATGTTCGTAGCACTCAATCAACAGTCTGAGTCTACGGAAGACAAGTAAAGTTGGCCTATTTACACTCTAAGCCAAAGTCTTAAGGCAAATAGAGTGTAATAAAGATGAAGCCATTAGGACCAAAGAAATTGCCGAGCAGATGTTAAGCAGGAAGGACGTTGATGGAGCTCAAAAATTCAGTATGAAGGCTCAAAACCTTTTCCCAGGCGTCGATGGCCTTTCTCAGTTCCTTGAGGTGCTTCGTATTTAAGTAGCTTCGGAAAAGAAGATAAATGGTGAAGTTGATCTCTATGGAATCCTTTCTGTAGATCCCTCGGGTGATGTTGAAACAATAAGAAAACATTACAGAAGGCTTGTTCTAGCTCTTCACCCTGATAAAAACAAATCCATAGGGGCGGATCAGGCATTTAAGATTCTCTCTGAAGCATGGAGTTTGTTGTCTGACAGAGCTAAAAGGATGACTTATGACCAGAAACGCGCTATGAGGAACGTCGGCGTTGGAAATCCATCAATGCGAGGCAGGTCGAATGGTTTTCATAATTTCACTGTCGATCCAGCAAGGGCAAGAAATTCAACTACTGCTAATTTCTACGCCGTCCCCGTGGCTCCTCAGCCATCAAAACCTACTACATTCTGGACCTCTTGTAATCGATGTTTGATTAAATATGAATATTTGAAAATTCACCTCAACAGAGTTCTTGTCTGCCCCAACTGTCACCAGCCATTTTGGGCGAAGGAGGTAGGTGCTCCTCCTGTAAATGGACATGCATCATCTAATACAAGGCCTTTCTTCCAGCAGCAGCAGCAGCAGGGTACAATTGTCATGCTGCTAATGGATCGTCTGCTTCAGCTTTCAATATGGGGATACCTTGACATTCTGGAATTGGCTCAAACATTGGAGCAAACAATCAGCAGGCTCAGGATTTTAAGTTAAGAGGTTGTAATTGGGTGCCACCTTATGCTGCTTCCCCTAAGCACGGTGCATCCAATGGCCACCCGGCTGGTCAGAACTTGAAGAGAGCACATGAAGCAGCAGCTGTAAATACACCAAACATGGAGGCTTTTCCTCAGAAAAGTAATAATACTGATACTGGTTTTTACCCTAATTTGGTTTCCAGTTCTGCACAAGCTGACAGGGTAAACAAAAAGAGACACATAAATGAGCAGAAAGCAACTAGTAAAAGAAGAGCAATGCTGAATCAATTGGCAGGAAAAGCTAGATCTGGCAGCCATGGAATCGTGCATGGAAATGAGAATGGTGTTTTGAGAGCTGAGAGAGTTGCTGTTGTGGGAAATAATAAGCCTCAAAGTTCTAGAGAGTTGTCTCAGTCAGAAGTTCGCAATATGCTGGTGGAAAAGGCTAGGACGGACATCTGCAAGAAGCTGAAGGAATAGAGCACAACTTCTGCATCTAGGACGTCATATAAGGAGGACGAGGAAACAGAAAAGAAGCAAACTGCTGCTGCCATACTGCACAAGGATTTCTCAAAAATGGTTTGAGAAGAGAGGAAACTGCGAATGTTGTATTAGTGAATTCCAGCAATTACAAGCACAAAGAGTCTAGGGTCGTCTCTACAAGTGTTGATTCAGAACCAGAAAATACTGAAATTAAGTCTATGATGGTTCCTGATTCGGATTTTTGAAATTTTGACGAGGATAGAACGCAGAAATTATTTGAAGGTAATCAAGTCTGGGTTGCTTATGATAGTGATGATGGTATGCCCCGTTATCATAAGTAAAAAGCTGTTTAAAGTGCGAATCAGCTGGTTGACCTCCAAAAGCAACTCTGAATTTGGGCCGATAAACTGGGTTGGTTCTGGTTTTCTGAAAACTAGTGGAAACTTCAGAATAGGCAAGCATGAAATTAATAAGACACTCAATTCTTTCTCCCACATAGTTAAGTGGACAAAGGGAACCAGAGGCATTATCCAAATTTTTCCCAGGAAGGGGGATGAGTGGGCTCTGTATAGGAATTGGTTTCCTGAATGGAACGAGCAAACTCCGGATGATGTGATCCACAAATATGATATAGTGGAAGTGCTTGAAGACTACAGTGAGGATGAAGGTGTCAGAATTGCTCCATTAGTCAAAGTAGCTAGCTTCAAGTCTGTATTTCATCTGCATCAAGACCCTAAACATATTTGTAGAATTCCAAGGGAGGAGATGTTCAGGTTCTCTCATCAGGTCCCTTCATACGTGCTCACCGGCAAAGAAGCTTTAAATGTTCCAAAGGGTTGTCGGGAGTTGGATCCTGCAGCCATACCCGTGGAACTTCTTCAAGTCATGATACAAGCTGAGATAGACGCACAGAGAAAAACTGCAGAATCTTCAAAATTAGAAAGGGCAGACAGTGAAAGCCAAGTTAAGAAGAGGTATGGTATTGACAATGTGATCAAGGGCAAGGAGGCTACAATAGATTCCAATACTGTTATCAGAAAACCCCTTTTGACATCTTCCAGAAAAAACAAAGCAAAGAAGGTGGAAGGAGATAGTGGTAGAGCCAAGGGAGAAACAAGTTTGGCAGGCGCACAGATCTCCAGCCTATGAATCATGTAATGTTTTGGCGCTCCGAATAGTTTAAGCTTGCCAGTGATAGAGTAGAATAGATAAAAGATGATGAATTTTGACATCCAAGAATTTTTGGTTTCTTTTATTGTTTTGCCAATCAAGCAGGGAGCCAAGTGTACAAGTACCTGAATACATACAGAAAATTTAAGAACTTTATACAGGATACTTTTGGACAGTAGATCTTGTTCATTATATAATATCTTTTCGTTTCTGGTTCTTTTGTGTTTGTGATCGCTGTGCTTGCTACTTTCGACCCTCGTGAAGATGGACTACTGAGGCTTGAAATTTCAACCTAAAAGTTCTATGGCTCAGTTCTGGTTTACTGTTGCAGTCCAAAACTAAGCTTTAGTTTCCAGGCTTTCATTCATAGGGATAGACTAACCAACTTCTGAAACAAACACTAAAGCAGCAGACTGGATTGGCGCACTTCGTAATATCCTTGCATGTTAAAGTCAATTCGGCTTTTCGGGAATGGGTTTAAATTGTAGGCACTAATGTATATAAATCTTAAAATAGGTAGCAAGCTTGATACGGTGACTTGGATAGAGTAATAAACTGCTATAGCAGAGTAAGTTATACTGCTAAGTATAAAACTTTTTTATGTTGTTAGCGTGTATAAGTTGAATCTTTTTGGCATCTATTTCTTTGTTAGCTTTTCTTAGTTGTTTGTTCTTACATTCTTGCTTTCTGCGTGGTGCTCCGAGATCAACCTTCTTTGCATGCGGACGGATTGTTATAGCTCATCCAGAGAAGATTCATCGTTTTGCACAAACTTATAGCTCTTGTCCAGGGAAGCTCCATCAAATTAATGATAATAGTTGCCTTATCGAAGATCCTATCGGGGAAAAAAACTCAAGAACATGAAATATATGATAGTCAACCTAATTGTAACAAAAACAAACATTGAAAACATTGAAATTTTAGACGGAGAATTTCAAGCACGTAAGCACCCCCGTTGAATATGGAATTAAATTATCATGAGAGACGGAGATGTGGTTGTCCATTTTGGGCTTTGCTCTAATCGACAGTCCCACATTCTTCAAAAGTTTTTTTTCAAGTTTGAGATATTTGACTTGTACAAGATATTCTTTTCGGTATTGAAGTTGTGAGTTGTTTTATGAAAAGCTCCTACCACCTCTCACTTAAAGGTAGCTGAAAGAATACTACAGTATTGTAACGATCCAACCGGTCGTTTTGAGTATTTGCATTCCGTTCAGCTGTTGAAGTCTTGAGTAGCTTCATATGATGTATTATGACTCGTGTGAATCGTCGGTTTTGGTTTTCAGGTGTTTCGGGATTGATTTGAAAGAATGATTCTCTCAACTAGGAAGCTTTAAGTTGGAAGAGTTGATCAAGTTTGAATTTTGTATATTTGACTCCGCATCGGAGTTTTGATGATTCCATTAAGTCCATATGATGATTTTGGACTTGAGCATATGCCCAGATTCGCATTTTGGATGATTCTAGAAGGTTTCAGCACTATTTGGCGAAAGTTGGCAATTTGATGGTTTGGAATGTTCATAAGTTTGACCAGGAGTTGACTTTGATGATATCGGGTTGGGATTGTGGTTCCGAAAATTGGAATAGCTTCGTTATGTCATTTGGGAAATTTGAGGTCATTCCGAATTGATTTGATATGATTCGGCACGAAGTTTGGCAGTTGAATATTCAAAAGTTCGTTAAGTTCGATTTGGGGTGCGATTTGTGGTTTTGATGTTATTATGCGTGATTTGAGGCCTCGAGTAAGTCTGTTTTATGTTATGGGACTTGTTGCCTGTTGGTATATTCGGACGGGGTCCCGAGGGGATCGGGTGAGTTCGAACGTCGTTCGGATTATTTCAGATGGTTGTTGTATTGCTGATTGTCGGTGTGTCTACAGAGCATCGCGATCGCGTAGCCAGGCTCACAATCGCATAGGGGAATTTTGGAGCTGAGTGATTTTCTTCTTTGCGTTTGCGTCCCCAGTAACGCGTTTGCGTCACCAGTAACGCGTTCGCGTCACCAGTAACGCGTTCGTGTAGGTTTGTGTTGGTTACTGTTCGCGTTCGCATATGAGGCATCACGTTGCATATAGCTGAGCTGAGAGCTGGGAGTTGGTGATTTCTCTTTCGCGTTCGCATGGGATTGTTAGCATATGTGGGCATCGCGTTCATGTGAGTAGGCTCGCGAACGTGTAGAGTGTTTCATGGTAGTGTGATTTTTCTTCTTTGCGGGCGCGATGGTATTCCCATGATCGCGATTCATACATTTGTCCAGTGATTATAAGTACTATATTTTCGAAGGTTTCGAACATTTTAGCATATCTTGAGCTATTCGAATTGAGGCAATTTTCACCATATGGATTGGGGTAAGTGTTTTATACTCGGTGTTGATTATATTTCGTGATTTCATCTTCGTTTTTGGGATTTGATTGATCATTTCAAAAGAGAAATTGGGGAGTTTTGTCTAAAAATTCCTAAAGCGAATATTTGAGTTTTGAACATCGATTCAGAGTTGGATTTGAATGAAATTAGTATGGTTGAACTCCTAACTGAATGGGTTTTTGGATTTTGTGAGTTTTGTCGGGTTCCGAGAGGTGCGGGCCCGGGTTTGACTTTATGGTTGATTTTGGGCTTTTGATTAAAGATTCAACCTTTATCGATTGAGTTTATTTCTTTTGGCATTCTTTGATATTTTTGAGTTGCTTTTGGCTAGTTTCGAGCCGTTCGGAGGTCGATATGCGCGGGATGGCGTTTCTAAGTCTTGCTCGGTATTAGATTTGATTTGTTCGAGGTAAGTAACATATCTAAACTTGAATTTGAGGCTATTTAACCCAGAAAACTATGTTATTAGAGATGAATTGAGGTGATGCACATACTAAGTGACGGGCATGTGGGCGTGCACTGGGGAAATCATGATTCTAGTTGACTATTAGGCTGTGACTGGACTTGCTTTGTTATTATATCTTGTTACATTCATGTTCACCCTACTTGTTTGATTATATGAGCTGCGAATCATGTTAGAAATCATGTTTAGGCTATGTGCTTATTCGGTTGAGATCTAATGAGGCTATTTCTATTGTTTTGAGTTATTTGCTCTAAATGTAATTATATACTCAATCATGATTTTTCATTTGCATATCATATCTCAGTCTATGTTCATAATTCATTGTTACATCTCATATTATCATTGTTTGGCCTGAGAGCCGTGTTGTGAGTGTTATTGTGGATCGGGTTGCAAGCCACAGCGGGCCATATTGGCTTTATTACTGTTATTATTATTATGGATTGGATTATGAATCGGGCTGCACGCCACAGCAGGCCTTATTGGCTTTATATTAGCGCTTGGGCAGGATCCGCTCCTTTGGAATCTGACATACTAGCAGTGAGTGCAGGCACACATATATGTGTGTGTGTGTGTGTGTGTGTAGGTGTGTGTGTGTGTGTGTGTGTAACATACTATTATGTGATACTGCTAGATCTAGTCTGAAACTCACGGATCTCTTCATTTATAGTTAAGTTTGAGAGTTATTCTTACTTTATCTTGTTATAGTGTAAAGATGTTAGATCTGATGATAGATCTGCATATCCACTGATTCTTTTCCATAAAATGGTTAAACATATGCTTGTAATACGAAGAATCTTTGAAGATGACACTGGGATCCTTTCGGATCTGCACTGTAAGTGTGGTTCCCAGGGATTATGGCGAGGTGATGCCTGTAAATGTACCTGGTAGGCTTGCAGATGGTTTAAAAACCTTTGGGTCATTTAGAGGTAATTCTTTGTAGAACAATCATAAACATTAGCCCTTTTGAGTAAAAGAATTAGTATACTTACAGATCTACCCTCCATATCTAACGTTAAGCACTATAGTAAGATAAAATCTAAATAGACCCCTTACAAGGTACAAGGCCTTAAAAGTTATAGATCTATGAAGTTTAACACTAGATCTGACTGTAACGACCCGAAATCCCAAATCCGGTCGTGATGGCGCCTCTCGTGAAGACAAGACCAGCCAATTCGAACCATAACTCATTTTAAGCAGTTAATTTAACAAGAGAACAACACAATAGTTTAATAGCAGTCATTTGCAGAAAAACATAGTGAACCATCCCAACAACAGCCCAAACCGGGGTGTCACAAAGTCATGAGCAACTAATGAAAATCCTAATAATAAGATTAGTATTACAATATCTTTGGCGCAATTGTTTGAAGATAGTGGAAACTGTTGGAAAAACGTATTCGCATTCTTATTCATTCATGAAACCTTAACTAATGACTTTGTGTCTTGTTGTAGGTTTTGATAATTGACAAACCATCATTAACAGGTTACCAAGATTGCTTGGATTTTGTTGTGACTACAAGTCAAGCTTTCAAGATAATAGAAGTTGATGCATGGAATCTGTCAATGAAGCAAAAAGATTGAAGACTAAAAGTTGTAGTATTTTAGTCTTGATTTAGATTTTGATTTTGAGTCTTGATGTTATTTTTGATCCTCGTTAGTTTTTAAGAACTTGGCTCAAGCTTAAAAACTATTTCAAAAATCATTAAGACATTTTTCAAAACAATGGTTTTACAAAATAATAAAATTGTGAACCAAAAATCAGGCTGGAAATAAACAGAATGAAGAAGCCATCGATGGCTTCTCCATAAGCCATCGATGGCTTATGTGTTTTTGGCTGCTGAAAATTCCAGAGAGTAGAAGCCATCGATGGCTTCTCCATAAGCCATCGATGGCTTATGGCTACTGGAGCCTATAACGGCTAGTTTTGAGCTCCAACGGACATATGAGGTTTTGGGGTTATAAATACACCCTCTTAAACCTCATTTGAACACAACACATTATCCAAAATCAAGAGATTAATTGCTTCAAGTTTTCATATACAATTAATCTATTTTTGAGCCATATCTTGAAGATCAAAAGTTGTGTTCAAGTGCTATAATTTTATTCACTTCATCTACTCTTGTGAGAGTTATACTTTGAGTGAAATTTGTGTTGTCAAACACCTAAGGGAAGTTGTCCCTTGTTGTATTAAGGAAGAGTGTCTTCCTTGTTGATTTACGAAGCTTGTGGGATTCAAGTGTTCGTGATTGTTGTAACGGTTTGTTAAGCACCCGTAAGCTTAACAGAGATAGTGAAATACTCAAGTGTGATCTTGAGGAGTGGACTAGCTACAAGTTGTAGTGAACCACTATATATCGGGTGTACGCTTTCTCTTTACATTCCGCAATTTATTTATTGCAATTATATTTTCGCACTTACATTATCAATTACATATCTTTATTACGAAAATTTGCAATTGTTCTTTAAAACGCTATTCACCCCCCCTCTAGCGTTGCGCATATATTATAACAATTGGTATCAGAGCCTAATTCTCTTTAATCCTTAACCGGTTGAGAAACGATATGGCTGCTTTTAGAAATGTATATGCAGGCTGAGTGAAGGACAGTCCACATCGAGACCTCCTCTCTTCGATGGGACAAACTATACTTATTGGAAGGAACGTATGCAAATATACGTACAATCCACTGATTACAAAATTTGGCTGATCATAGAAAGAGGTGAAGGAATTATCACCAAAAAGGAAGGTGAACTCACGGTTCTGAAACCTGAAAGCGAGTACACAGACGAAGACTACAAAAGGCTAGAAGTTCATGCCAGGGCCAAAAATATGCTTATATGTGCAGTAAATCCAGATGATTACCGGAAGATCTCTAGATGTAAAACCGCAAAAGAAATGTGGGACAAACTCGAGATCACATACGAAGATACGACTCAAGAAAGAAAAGCGAAAAGAGACCTTCTAACCCATGAATATGAATTGTTCAGGATGAAGGATGATGAAAACATTGAGAAAACTTTTGAAAGGTTTTCAAACATAATAAACGATCTAGATGCACTTGGAAAATCATTTTTCGAGGAAGAGATCGTCAGAAAAATTCTCCGGAGTCTCAAACCGGAATGGCAATCAAAGGTTGATGCAATCCAAGAATCCAC